>VDFB02077289.1:0-14900 GCA_007258455.2 Sequoia sempervirens
CAATGAAAGTATTTAGAGATGAATCCAAAATAAACACTTGAATGGTGCAGGAAACACAAAGGGCTTGGATGAAGGTGTCAAACAATTGTTCTAAGGGAAAAACAATGAACTGGCAACAAGAGTAAGTCTGTTTAACCGGCAGTTCAAAATGAAGTTCAAAGGTAGCATTTGACCTGTGATGGTGCAAGATAAAAGGGTGTTTACAAACTACCACAAAAACTGATGGGATTTGAGCCATCCAGATTCCCAACAAGGGGAGTATATTTCAACCTTCATTATCTCAGGAGATTCGGAAATGAATTTCAATAATGGTCGAGAATCTTGTTAGAGATATCAGAGAGATCAACCTGCTTAACACCAGGTTGGTAGTGTGCCAAGATCTTCCTTGGGCAGAAAGTTAAATCACTTGATTTTCCAACCTTTTTGCTATCCCCTCTGGTTCTTCTGTCATTCATTGAGTGTAATGAATTAAAAAGATAAGTAAAGAGAGAAGTGTAATGTCCCCTTCTCATCAGTAATCTGTTCTGTCACTCATCAGCCTATTCTGGAAGCCTGTAGGCTTGTTTGAGGTAAAATTAGGGTTTCCAGTTCTGAAGTTCTTTGGCATTTTTGATAGTTTACTATTTATAGTAAATTCTATTTTTAGCAGTATGGACTTTGTCAGCTTTCAGTGCATCATTTCCAGTTGGAGCAATTATTTGCAATTCATGTCTGACTTCTTAAGGCATTTTTTATGGTGAATAAAGGCATTGAGGTTATAATTTGCAGTTGACCCTTGGCCTAGGAGAACAACTTTAAGTTGTGTTTAAAAGAGGGTCTTGGAAGGGTGACGCCTTCATGAGGTGATTTATTAATTATTGAAAAAACATAATGCCTTGGGAAAAGTGGACGCCACTTTTAAAAGAGAGAATTTTAAAATAAAGTGAAATTCATATTATGCAAAAAGGGACGCCATCTTGAGGAGTTATTTGTTTTTGGAAATTTGAAAGGACTCCTGTGTCTTTTGGTGTGCTTTCTCAGGAATTTGAAGAGTTTGTGAGCTTCTATTTAATGAAGGATTTTGCTCCAGCATTTCATCCATTCATGTTATCATACTGTTATGTTGTCGGAATGACAAATGAAATCTTGCTTCGAGGATGCTACCTCCTAGCCAATTATCCAATTTCATGTTTGAAATACAACATCTAGTTGGAATTCGCTGCTTCTCATCTAGACTAGCAGATTGAGCTCGATTGTGAAGACATTTTGAAGATTTATCAATTTTGGTTTTGCTGTTTCATCTACAGCTGAAGGTGATTTCAAGTTATAACTTTATTTTCAGTTTGAAATTGGTTCTGGGCATTTCATCATTCTAATTGCTGATCAAGGGCGCCCCTTCATGCCAATTTTGGGATTTTATGATTGAGAATTTGATTTTTAAAGAGAAATCGCCCCTTCAAGGAGGGTCGTACTTTTCTGGAAGTGCCTTGGGATTCGTGTAAAATTCACAGAAGTTCTTTGAAGCTGTTTCTTCATCTCAGCATGGTCGCCTACCTTCTAGCAATCCATTGCACTTGATCTCATTCGATTTGGAGGTGAAATGAGTGAGTTATGAATACTTCATTGGTTTCCACAGTTTGCTGATTAAGAATTCTAGAACTCTATTTTTATATCAGATTCATATATTTTCTGTTTTGGTCATAATTCTATCATTGGAAAAGTAAAGGAACATCATAGAACTCATTCTTCTCTTCTAGTCTTATTTCTCTATCATTGTAATACATGTTTTTGCAGTCTTTTGAATTGTAAGGTTTTGATTAGTAGTACTAATCCAACCTATGTTATTGCTGCAACTACTTGTTTTATTTCCTATTAATTACCCCTGGACGGTTTACCGCCAGTGCGGAGAAAGAACTTGTTATATCATTGTACCCACTTTCAAGTGGTGAATCCCCACAATTTTGTGGATGCCCACCGCAGCGGATGAATTAGATTGTTGTAGCTTCATGGCTGGTTATCCGCCTACTAGTTTCAATTTTAAGTAATCACTCCGTCATATGTTAGCACCTCGCCCTCAGTGGGATCTTGAGTGCACATTCTTGACGTTGAGTAGTTTCTTTTAAGTACTGTTCTTTAATTTCTCCGCCATATGACAACACCTTTCCATCATTTGGATTGAGTGTGCATTCTTGGCGTCGAGCCCCTTTTAGTTTGGTTTTCAGTTTGATGCTAATGCTAATCCAGTTAACTATTGCTGGTTACGTTGTGTAATTCCTTCAAAAAAATTGGTTAGCATATTTGGTGGTATTAAATGAGAAGACCTGCCATCATCAGCAATTTGCGATTGATTTAATGGAGTAATTGTGAGAACATTAGGCATTCACGGAAGTCGTTCGAGCTTCGACATCGGTTCCACCTATTCGAGACTTTTTTTCGGGGAGTCACAGAGGGATCTTGCTTAAATAGTGGAAGATCACCAGGAAAAAACGATTGAAATAATGTCAGACACTGTAAGGAGAGATAATGAAGAGAGGGACAGAGTGGAGAAGAAGTTTGATGGGATGATAGACATGATGTCCCGATTATTGTCCAAGTTGGACCAGCAAGCAGCTCAGAATATCATTCAGCCCCAAAATAACTCAACTGGAGAAAGTAGTGGAGTTAATGGGAATAACAATAGTGGCAGTCCTGAGGTGAATACAAGAGACAAAATTGTGGGTCAGCATGCTGCAATTCCTAGTGGGTCATCCTCTAGACCCCTTTTTCCCGTCTTCACACCAAGGGAAGAGCAACAACCAGTTGAAGCTGCACCAACTTTTGCTGATGATGCACGTCAAGCTTACATGGAGTATGTTTCTTTACCTTTTGACTTGAGAGGTATTTGGACCTTTGATCAATACATGAATCAAAGGAGTCGAAGAAATGGAGGAAGGACTGAACAACGTCCTCCTATGGCACCTAGAAATGATTTCTACCAAGCATTGGGAAAGATTACTATGGAGCATTTTGATTGTAGTAATAAGTGTACAGCCAGATCATGGGTGCAGAAGCTAGATAATTATCTCTCTCAGACCTATGCCGGAAGAAGATGCTATCAAATTTGCTACTTTGCATTTGGATGGGATAGCTCACGAATGGTGGACTCATGGTTTGCTCACTCTTGGCCATAACCTCATTCACACATATGGTGAGTTTACCAATAAGTTAATTGAAAGATTTGATACCAAAGATCTAGAATTGAGATTCAGAGAATTGGCACAATTGAAACAGCAAGGATCTTTAGAAAACTATGTGGCTGATTTTCAAAGGTTGTCAATAATGGTGCCTAACATTACTGAGAGAAGACTTGTGGTTCTTTTTGCTAAACGTTTAATGGAGCCTTTGAAGGGTTGGGTCAAAGCCTTTGATCCACCAACCTTAGATGAAGCCATTAAGAAAGCGAGGAGCATGGAGTTGGCAGCCCCAAGGCTTAAGTTTCATTCGAAACCTTTCAGCCATAAGAAGGATAAGAAACATTCTTGAAATCTGCCCAAGAAGTTTCCACCAAGGTTATCAGAGGAGCTCAGAGAACAGCTTAGAAAAGATGGAGTTTGCTTCACTTGCCGTGAACCTTGGGTTAAGGGTCACCGTTGCTATGGAAGAGGCAAAGCAAATTGAATGGAGGGCTATTCTGATTATGGATCAGAATCTGATTCGTCTGATCAGCAATATGAATCAACAAGTAGTGAAGGTGAAGAAGCCCCTGAAGAGAAGCCTGATGAGGTGGTAGATGGTAGTGCTTTTGCACAACTATCAAGTTTTCAAAAAAATGAGTCCTTTCAGGTTCATGGAGTTGTGAATTCACAAAGGATAGTTGCTCTAATTGATACCGGAGCAACTCACAATTTTATTGATGAAGGATTAGTTGCTAAAAAGGGTTTGAAGACTAAGGAATTTGATGGTTTCAAGGTAATGGTTGCAGATGGTTTTACTATGTCTTGCACGAGGAAGATTCCTAACCTCTCTATGCAATTGGGAAATTATGAGATTAAAGATGATTTTTATGTGGTGGGAATTGGAGACACTGATGTTGTGCTAGGCATACAATGGCTGCAATCTCTTGGTGAGATCACATTGAATTTACAAACTATGGAGCTTAAATTTCAGTCTAATAGAAGGAAGGTTGTTCTAAGAGGGATGTCAAATGGGGGCCCTGGTGTATGCTTTGAAGAGAGAGGGATGGAAAGGCTAATCCCGTCTGTCGGAGTTAGGTGGAGCTCTTGAATGTTTGAGTTCACAGAAGCTGATCAGTGGAGGAAAAAAAGGCAATATCACCCTAATATTCAAGCCTTACTTTCAAAGAGGAGCAAAGTCTTTTGAAGCCTACCTCCTGGAAGACCCCCTGAAAGAGGTTTTGAGCATGTAATTGAGTTAGAAGAGGGAGCAAAGCTTGTTATGACTACACCTTACCGTTATCCAAAGAAGCAGAAAGATGAGATTGAAAAAGCCATCAAGGAGCTTTTGGAAAGTGGTTTCATTAGACCAAGCAAGAGTCTTTTTGCTTCTACAGTGGTGCTGGTCAAAAAGAAAGATGGCACAATTTGTATGTGTGTTGACTACCGCGCATTAAATCAGAAGACCATCAAGAATAGATATCCTATCCCTAGGATTGATGAGCTTATTGATGAGCTCCATGGGGCTATGTTCTTCTCGAAGATTGATCTTTGTTCGGGCTATCATCAAATCAGAATGAGGGAGGCGGATATAGAGAAGACAACATTTAGATGCCATTTTGGGCATTTTGAATTTCTTGTCATGCCTTTTGGTTTGACAAATGCTCCAGCTACATTCCAATCTTGTATGAACAAGATTTTTAGACAGCAGTTGAGGAAGTTTGTGCTCATCTTCTTCGACGATATTCTCATCTTCAGTAAGTCTTGGGAAGAGCACCTCAAGCACTTGGAAGAAGTGCTTAGCATTTTGGAGGCGAAATGTTTGTTTGTCAAAAAATCAAAGTGTGAGTTCGGGATGACAAAACTGTTATATCTTGGCCACATCATTAGTGCCAAGGGTGTCAAAGTTGATCCAGAGAAGATTAAGGCCATCCTTGATTGGCCACCTCCAAATAATATTTCTCATTTGAGAGGATTTTTGGGTTTGTGCGGGTTCTACAGAAGATTTGTTAAGGGATATTCTCACATGGCAGCCCCCCTTACAGATCTTACTAAGAAAGGAGCCTTCCTATGGACAGATAGGGCACAAGGAGTCTTCGACAAGTTCAAGCACATAATGAGCTCATGTCCAGTGTTGGCCCTACCAGATTTCACAAAGCCCTTTGAATTACAATGTGATGCTTCAGGTGAGGGAGTTGGAGCTGTTCTTATGCAAGACAAGCACCCCATTGTCTTTGAGAGCAGAAAATTGAGAGGAGCAGAAAAATCTTACTCAATATATGACAAAGAGATGCTTGCCATCATGCATGCTTTGTCTAAATTTCGTCAATATTTGGTGGGAAGTAAATTTGTTGTTAAGACTGACCACAATAGTCTTAAACATTTTATGCGCCAAAAGGATTTGAATGAAAGGCAACAGAAGTGGGTAAGTAAGCTCCAGGCATATGACTTTGACATTGAATATGTCAAAGGGAAAAATAACGTAGTGGTTGATGCTCTTTCAAGAAGGCCTCATTTGCAGTCACTTTGTGAGTTATCAGCAATTTGGAAGGAGTTAATTGCTGCTGATTATGCTAAAAATCAGTTTGCAACCAGCTTGCTAGAAGGTCAATTGGATGATGAAAGGTATAAGTTGGTTGATGGGATAATTTACTATAAAGATAGAATTTTTTTAGTGCATGAATCTAAGCTTAAAAAGAAGATTCTACAATCTTTTCATGATGTTCCCCTTGCTGGTCATCAAGGGATTTTCAAGACTTATAAGCAGATTCATGAAAGATTCACTTGGAAAGGGTTGAAAGAAGAAGTCTTGAACTACATTAGAGAGTGTCCGATTTGTCAAAGGAATAAAAATGAACACTCTTATCCAGCTAGTCTGTTACAGCCCTTGCCAATTCCGAATCAGAAATGGGAAAGCATTGCAATGGATTTTATCACGGGATTGCCCAAGGTGCAAGGACGAGATTGTATTTTTGTTGTGGTTGATAGACTAACAAAATTTGCTCATTTATTTGCTGTCACCACTTCATTTACAGCAGCTCAAGTGGCTGGGTTTTTTTTTAGAGAGGTCTTTCGTTTGCATGGATTGTCTAAAACTATTGTCAGTGATAGGGACAGAAAGTTCCTAAGTTTTTTTTGGCAAGAGATCTTCAAATTGAGTGGGACAGTGCTTACTCCAAGCACTAGTTATCACCCACAAACAGATGGGCAATCAGAAATTGTTAACAAATGGTTAGAAGGCTACCTAAGAAACTATGTTTCAGGACAGCAAAGAGCTTGGATTAAATGGCTTCATTTAGGAGAGTATTGTTATAACTCTTCTTATCATATGTCGATTAAGATGTCTCCTTTCATGGCTCTTTATGGTTATGATGCTACTAATTTTGTTGATTTAGTGTTTGGTGATAGTAGAGCTCCACAAGCTCAGGATATGTTACAACAGAGCCAAGATATCTTAAAATCTCTAAAGGAAAATCTGCAACAAGCTCAAAACCAGCAGAAGTTATACGCTGATCAGCAGAGCAGCGTATTGAGAGATCTTTTGAAGTAGGAGACATGGTTTATTTGAGGCTTCATCCCTACCGACAATCTTCTCTCAAGAAGAGTGGTGCAAAAAAGTTGAAGCCACGTTTCTATGGTCCTTTCAAAGTCACCAAGAGGATTGGTGAAGTTGCTTATGAGTTGGAGCTTCCAACTGAAAGCAAGGTGCATAACGTCTTCCATGTGTCACGCCTCAAGAAGGCACTGGGATATAATGTTGTGGCTACTTCAGAATTACCTCCATTGGATGAGGAAGGTCAATTGGTGTTGGTTCCAGAAGAGATTCTTGATACTAGAGAACATTCATTAAGGAGAAGGACAATCAAGGAATACTTGGTTAGATGGAGGAATTTGCCTATTGAAGCTGCCACGTGGGAAGGAGAACAGATTTTGTTACATCCATCTTTTCAGTTGCTTGAGGACAACCAATCTCGAGGAGGGCGGACTGTAATGTCCCCTTCTCATCATTAATCTGTTCTGTCACTCATCAGCCTATTCCAGAAGCCTGTAGGCTTGTTTGAGGTAAAAATTAGGGTTTCCAGTTCTGAGGTTCTTTGGCATTTCTGAGAGTTTACTATTTATAGTAAATTCTATTTTAAGCAGTATGGAGTTTGTCAGCTTTCAGTACATCATTTCCAGTTGGAGCAATTATTTGCAATTCATGTCTGACTTCTTAAGGCATTTTTATGATGAATAAAGGCATTGAGGTTATAATTTGCAGTTGACCCCCTTGGCCTAGGAGAACAACTTTAAGTTGTGTTTAAAAGAGGGTCTTGGAAGGGTGACGCCTTCATGAGGTGATTTATTAATTATTGAAAAAAACATAATGCCTTGGGAAAAGTGGACGCCACTTTTAAAAGAGAGAATTTTAAAATAAAGTGAAATTCATAATATGCAAAAAGGGACGCCATCTTGAGGAGTTAATTGTTTTTTGGAAATTTGAAAAGACTCCTATGTCTTTTGGTGTGCTTTCTCAGGAATTTGAAGAGTTTTGTGAGCTTCTATTTAATGAAGGATTTTGCTCCAGCCTTGTATCCATTCATGTTATCGTACTGTTATGCTGTCGGAATGACAAATGAAATCTTGCTTCGAGGATGTTACCTCCTAGCCAATTATCCAATTTCGTGTTTGAAATACAACACCTAGTTGGAATTCGCTGCTTCTCATCCAGACTAGCAGATTGAGCTCGATTGTGAAGAAATTTTGAAGATTTATCAATTTTGGTTTTGCTGTTTCATCTACAGCTGAAGGTGATTTTAATTTATAACTTTATTTTCAGTTCGAATTTGGTTCTGGGCATTTCATCATTCTAATTGCTGATCAAGGGCGACTCTTCATGCCAATTTTGAGATTTTATGATTGAGAATTTGATTTTTAAAGAGAAATCGCCCCTTCAAGGAGGGCGTACTTTTCTGGAAGTGCCTTGGGATTCGTGTAAAATTCACAGAAGTTCTTTGAAGCTGTTTCTTCATCTCAGCATGGTCGCCTACCTTCTAGCAATCCATTGCACTTGATCTCATTCGATTTGGAGGTGAAATGAGTGAGTTATGAATACTTCATTGGTTTTCACAGTTTGCTGATTAAGAATTCCAGAACTCTGTTTTTATATCAGATTCATATATTTTCTGTTTTGGTCATAATTCTATCATTGGAAAAGTAAAGGAACATCATAGAACTCATTCTTCTCTTCTAGTCTTATTTCTCTATCATTGTAATACATGTTTTTGCAGTCTTTTGAATTGTAAGGTTTTGATTAGTAGTACTAATCCAACCTATGTTATTGCTGCAACTACTTGTTTTATTTCCTATTAATTACCCCTGGACGGTTTACCGCCAGTGCGGAGAAAGAACTTGTTATATCATTGTACCCACTTTCAAGTGGTGAATCCCCACAATTCTGTGGATGCCCGCCGCAGCGGATGAATTAGATTGTTGTAGCTTCATGGCTGGTTATCCGCCTACTAGTTTCAATTTTAAGTAATCACTCCGTCATATGTTAGCACCTCGCCCTCAGTGGGATCTTGAGTGCACATTCTTGACGTTGAGTAGTTTCTTTCAAGTACTGTTCTTTAATTTCTCCGCCATATGACAACACCTTTCCATCATTTGGATTGAGTGTGCATTCTTGGCGTCGAGTTCCTTTAAGCTTGGTTTTCAGTTTGATGCTAACGCTAATCCAGTTGGCTATTGCTGGTTTATGTTGTGTAATTCCTTCGAAAATTGGTTAGCATATTAGAAAGGTCAGTACTTGTGTAGTGCTGTGTTTGTTCCTTTCTTTTTCTCTATTAGGAACTGAACCAAGTGTCCAAAGAATATTTTTCTCCTACAATTTCCTTCTACAGTCTCTTGGCCATCAGTATTAAACCTATGCTACAGTGATCCTCCTGGCATCTGCATGTATTTAGATATATGTATATATGTAGATATGCTACATGTATATGTGTAGATATGCTAGAGTACAATCTATTTACTCAGTGATACCGAAAAGATCAACTTGCTTAGACCTCTGGTCCTTGACAATAAAGGTGAATAAATTTTTTGAAAGTCCCAAGATCTTCTTTACACAGGAAGTTCAAGCACTTGAATCTCCACAGAAAACTTCCCTTGCCATCATGTATGAGTTCTGGAAATTCAGAATTCTATCTCATTTTTTCCCTGGGACACGTCCCTGGGTTGTTTTCACTTGTTTCTGGAATGGGTATGTCCTGGAAATGGTGGGATGGGGACAAAACATCTTCTTGCTGCCCCTGCAGTCACCACTTGCAGGGGATGGTTCTTGCTGCAGGGGGCATCCAGGGATGTGTTGCCCTCCCCTAGATGGCAGGGGGCTACGTGGACCAAAGATAAAAAACAACACATTTTTTCAAATCACAGTTAAGCTCTGTAAAATTTCTTTTCATAAATGTCTGGGTTCCTGAATCCTCATTACTATTTACCTGGAAGCAGGTGAAGCAAAAATAGAAGAAAATAAATAAAAAGATGAGGATATTTCATTTGTTCAAGTGTGCAGTCCTCACCTACACAACCACTCCTCTTAACCTTTACACTAGTTTTATATATTATATATGCCGCTGTTCTCTCTGCCATCTCCAAATTTTGAGATAAAAAGTGTGTCCTTGCATCCCCCGTTCTGAAACTCTGGAACACTGGTCAAATTATCTCATTTCAACTTTGGCTTTCCAGGGGTCCAAATTGGAAAGCAACAATGCAATTAATTGTCAACCAGCTTCAGAATGCTTGTTTCAGAATTTTCAAGTCACTTACACCACTCCGATCATCCCCCCCACAACTCCAGCCATTTTTCCTTTTAGATAGTTCTATTAAATATGCATATGAAGTATGCGAAGATAATGTACTGGTGTATAGCTGAAGAAAATTTACCACTGGCAAAGGTGTAACAGAGTATGCAGGATGTGTTATATAATCCTCTATAACCACCACTAGATTCCAGAGAACATGCTTCATTTAAATAACTTTTGAATCCATTGGCCACAATATTTTTTTACAGATTATTTCTATGTTGTCAGATATCTGTGATCTGCATCATGCATAAGTTTCTCAATATCAAGGAGGGGAACATTAAATTCAGTAGGTACCTTGTGGATGATGTGGCTTGCTGTTGTTTCTAATCTAGGGCATATTTGATATTGTATCAGGCTGCTATTTACTTCAACAAAATTCAATGCTTCTGTTTTGAAGAGCAGCGACTACTTCCCGGCGAGAAGATTGACATGCCTGTAAGTAAACTATTTTCTGTGATTTGACCCCTTGTTTCCTTCTTGCTTGAGTTGCTAGACCTTACACTACTATATAACAAATGCAGGTTTTCTTTTATGTTGATCCGGAGTTCGAATCAGATCCCAAAATGAATGGCATTAATAATATGATTTTATCATATACTTTCTTCAAAGTAGAAGATGAGGAAGTGTAGATCACAATTTTAGAGACATGGCACTTGGTATCAGCTACAATAATCCGCAGAGCAAAGTTTCCATGGTTGGTGAGGAAGGCTGACTAGGGACCAATAATTCCTGGTTGCTACCTAATGTTTATGTGATGCAGACAATTATTTTTATTTTCACATATGTTGGAAGCTGAGGCAGAATAAGTTTTCACAAATCACTGTTTGGGTGTATTGTACAGAACATGCTAAAGTGATTATTGATCAATCTTAATAACTCTTGGTTGCTAGTTCCTTGAAACTTATACTAAGATCTCACCAAGGAAAACACAAAACTTATTATCTTAATATTTTTAGAAATCTTTTCTAGGAGCCAAAAATATGTCAATGGAGGCTTACTTATTTTGTAGACAATCGCACAGTCACCTATTCATTTGAAAATCAGAGGCTCAGCGCCTGCATTGTTGTAATAACTAAAGTGAAATTGAATACGTAGATTGCCAGTTCATAAAGGTCTATCTGGATCGATCCTTTACAATCAATTTTTAGTTCATAATAAAGAAAATTTTACTGAGTTATTATGTGAGATTATTTGATAGCCATTAGCATTATTGTTGAATTTTTTG
Source organism: Sequoia sempervirens (assembly GCA_007258455.2). Taxonomy (NCBI): domain Eukaryota; kingdom Viridiplantae; phylum Streptophyta; class Pinopsida; order Cupressales; family Cupressaceae; genus Sequoia; species Sequoia sempervirens. The sequence goes on from VDFB02077289.1 coordinate 11,199, forward strand.
AAGCACTAGAACTGTATTGGAGAAACATGTTTGTAATTTACTTTATCTGGTTTTTCCAGATATTTAACAAATTAGTGTTAGCATGTGACTTTTCTAGAGGAATCCTTCGAATAATTGGGAACTTAATGTGTTTTAATCACTACCTTTCTTTCTCCATTTTTTCATTGGTTTGCAATTTAGGCTTTGTGAGGTTCCAATGCCCTTCGGAAATTTAAGGAGATGACTTAACACCTTGTTGGAATATCTTGTAATGGTTTGAGGCTTCAAAACGGTGCGCACCTTTTACAAATTCACTTCTTAAAATTACTTCAGTGATATTTTAACACTCTCCATAGAAAAAAGTAGTGTGCTTTATAAATATCCAAGCTGGTTTGTTTGTGGTAGAGACTAATATGATGTGCATACACATTTTTTAAGCATATGATTATCTCGGATTTAGTTCATACAATAAGAAATTGCTTTTGTTTGACATCATAGCATTTTTTATTAAGGTAAAGGTTTTTGACTGGAGTTATGAACCCGAACAAGGAATTTTGAAAGGGCCTCACTCTTGTATAGAGAACAAAAGAGACAAGATAGAAAGTCAAAAGGTAGCCATAAAACAACTACAAGGAGCCAACAATAAAAACTCAACAAGACAACAAAAAACTAACAACAGCCCAAGAATAAATGCATTTAAAATCAAATCAGGCAAAAGCCCCAAAACAGCGAGAGTACAATGCTCAAGGCGGCTTGAAGTCAACACAATTAGGGAACTCTATACTTTTCCATCAACCTTATCCTTTGCTTCAAACAGACCAAGATGCTCTCTATTAGAGTTTCTAAGTCATGAATATGAGGGTGAGGGAAGGCCCTATAGCACTCCTCAAATTGAATGATCTTCCTATTTTCCTTGTTTGAAGCCAAAGATTGTTGCTTCTTTAGAGCTAGGCTAGCATTGTTGAGACAATCCCCTCTAGGCAACAACCCCTTGCCATGCTCCTTCACATAACTTTGCATAGGAGGAATGGAACCAAGAATGACAAACATAATATGACTTTCAAGCCAATCTTCAAAGGAACAAGTTTGCCCTTCTTTGGACAATGATGATTTCCAATCCTACACCCATGAGAGGAATGGCTAGCCATGAAGCAATGATTGCAAAAAACCAAAGAGTCTCATTGTAGACCTCAACCCCTAAAGTATACCCCAACATAGGTGAAGGAATAGGGGAAGAGTTCTCCAAACTTGACAACACATCTTTGGATGAAACCAATAGTTTCCCACATTTGTCATCTACCGAAGCCACATTAATAGATCCAGTTGTAGCAACTGTCCCATGAAAGCCCTTAGGTTTAGAAAGCAAGAAGCCCTTGCACAACCTTGGGTAGAGCAACTATTTTCACCATTGCCTAGTGAACACAAGACTCTATAGTAATATTAGGCCCCTCAAAACATTGGACACAAGATTTAGGGCTTAAGTTTGCACTTTTGCAAGTGTCTAGCCAGATGTCCAAAATTCACACATCATTTTCTTCAAGGAGAAGTCCACCCCACTTGTCTTTAGTGCTAGAGATGAAATGTACCTTGTTCTTGCCATCAACCTCTCCTTCATCCTTGCTTTTCGATCTTGCAAGACTGTTGCTTGCTTTCACATTGTTGAGTAGTGTGAGTTGAAAAAATTAGAAATAAACAATGCAATACTATAAATAGTTTCTTAAACACTTGATGTTTTTTAACTTAATGATATAAATCAGTCATGCATCTTCATCATTCTTTATTCTCTCCAAATTTTTATTATGTTTAATTAGAGTGAAAACATGCAAAACTTACTTTAGCGAGCAACTTTATTTTCCTATCTAAGGCCATGGTGAAATGGAAACTTGCTAAATGGAGTCAAGCTAATTTTGATGGAGCAATAATTAGAGGAGCTGGCGGTGTTCAAGGAAAAAAGGGGCACCTAGTGTTGGTTTCTTCTATACACCTTGGATATTCAATTATTAAAAATTCTTGGGGGATGAAAATTTGTGTTGAATATTTGAAGCCTCAAGCATACAATAAAAGTAACAAAAAATATGGAGAAGCAACTTTTGAAGACTTCTCTTAATAAAAATAATAATTAAAACTAATATATACATTTTCAAGAGGGCAACTTGTTGGTATTAGTCTCAATAAGCTTAGAGCCAAGGACTTAGGAGTATTCATTTTGCCAAAGTTGGGATACAATATTGTCTCATTTTTTGTATTGCACTTCTAGAGGATTTGACCCTAGGTGAATGGTGAAATCAAAGAACATACCATCATTCCCAACAATTGCACTCAATCAATTGAAGAACTTTTTTTGGTATTTTTTTTTAATTTTAAAATAATTAATAATCAATTACTAACAGTAGTCATTGAATCTTGTAGGAATAATAAACACTTAAAATAAATAAAAGATATTTTTTGAAAATAAATACATAATTTTAAAAATAACTATATGATTGATCTTCATCAAATTAAAAACCATTATTTTATCTTTGTATATTTAAAATCAATGAGGGCACTCTAAAACAACAATTATTTGAATTAAAAATGTTACATATATTATATTTGACTATAAAAATAAAAAATGTTCAACTTCCCTCAAATTTTCAAGATTTCATTAGATTAAAAATGTTTTGATCATTTTTTTGTTTTGATCGTGAAAGCAGGATAATCCTATGGTTGTTTTATTCCTTATAAGAAAAAGATACATCCATTTATTACAATTGATCAAGCATCTATCTAAAATGTCCCCTAAATATCACCCAGCTGCATACACCTCGCCCTTGCTACTACCAACACAATCTAAAGGAATACTTTTGTCTTCTTGGCTGAGAAAAACGGGCTCCCACACATTTGCTGCCTGTCCATACCCTTAACCGTTTTGGAAAGTTCAAAGTATAGCTCTCGCCTTGTTGCACATGCATAGCCTTCCCCAACTCAACCCCAACAACCCTTGGGTATAACGATGAAAGCATAAATTTTGCCCACCTCCCTAACTGTTTGTTGATTCACTAGAAACCAATTGTTGCAGCCCCTGATTAAATATATCCTACCAACCTTCAAATAAATCTGAAACATCAATCCCTCTAAAGTCTTCACACAAAACTCTATGTTTTTCAACTTCATTATAGACTGCCCAACTGGCTAAAGTGTCTGCAATCCCATTGCATTCCCGATAAGAATGCGTAACTTTGAAATCATCAAATTCCTCCAGCTTTTATTTAATATACTATACATACTTATTAATCCTCCAAATTTGAGAGCTACCTTTCGCTAGGGCATTTACAATTAGTTGAGAGTCCCCCTCCAAATGAATCTTCGAAAAAGAAAAACTTGGATGCTAATTTAATAGCCAACATAGCTGCTTGAGCCTCAGCCTCATTATTGGTTCCCTCTTGTAATTTTTGTGCCCCCAACACTAAAATATTTCCTTTCTCATCTCTTAATATGCATCCAGCCCTAGACGGGCTAGGATTCCCTTTGGATGCTCCATCAAAATTAGCTTTTATCCAGCCTGCTTCAGGCCTTAACCATTGAATCACTATGTTTTTTGTTACTGTTGAAGATCCTCCCATGCTACCATTCAAAGAGGGGGCTTTAAGATAAGGTTAGGTTCGTTGTAGGATACTATCGGCTAGGCTAAAAGGAAATTTTCCAATATTTTGTTTACACATTGCTGCATTTACCACTTCGGAT
>VDFB02077290.1:0-20609 GCA_007258455.2 Sequoia sempervirens
TCGTGGGTAATATCAGAGAATCTAGTGAATCCAATGCTAATGATGCATCGGAAGGGATTGTTGTGATAATCCCCAAGCCAGATCGAGAGGACCCAATAGGTACCATCGAGAGGTACATCCATAGCCTCAAGCCTATTGCATTGGTCATCAAAGAAGTGTCTAACATTGCAAAGACACTGCATCGAAACTACTCACCCATAGCCGAGCAAGAGGCATGGTGGATCATTTAGTTTATGAACTCAAGGAGCGGTAGAGAGTTCAACAGGATATTTATTGGTGACTGGTTGGCGAAGAAGACACTAGAAATAATGGCCACGTGATTTCTGAAGACGCCCATTTTGCATGGGAAAGACGACAAGCTGGTAGCATAGTTATTTGAGATGGAGACAACATACAGGACATTATTTCTAGCTTGCCGAGAATATGAGATCCATCTAAACAAAATGACGAAGAAAGTGGATCAAGCCATCACCCTTTCTCGAAAAATCTAGGCCAAGGCAGAGTCCTTTGAAAAACAACTACAAGAGCTCGCTCGCCTGTTGGAAGAAGATAAGTTGAAAGTGATCGCCCAAGATACAAGCATACAGGATATGGAGAGGAGGATGAAAGCGCTTGAGGAATAGATAGCCCAAGAGTTGGCAGAAAAAGACAAGGAACTAGAGAAGGTCAATAAAAATTTGAAGGAAGCAGTGCACCTAGTGAAGACTACTCGAGAGAAAGAATTGAACACCTCTCATCACCTTCAGCAGCGTACAAAGGAGGTGTACCAACTACGACAACTGACCACTCTGGCTACCACTTCATTAGTCCCCCAGCCACCAGGGACGTCCTCTCAACCCTCCTCCCACTGAAATTTTATGTATTGATCTCCTAGTATTGTATTTGTCATTTGGGAAGATGACTTTTTCTGAGGGGGGGATGATGTAATCCGCTAGATAGTTAATTAGTAAATGGAATAAATAAATAATGCTTTGTTAAGGATTTAGTCCTCGGGATTAGTTAGTACTCGAGGGATTAGTCCTTGGGATTAGTTGGTACTTGATAGTTTCCAACAGTTGGTGTTCTCAACCGATGTCGATTAACTATTTATATTGCTGTGTGGTTTGTAGTCGGGAGTGTTGTGACCTTTTCACACATCACCCCATTCTGAATGGGGACCCCCTAATTTTTGCTCCATTATGGTCTTTTGGCTTTGGCTTTTTGTCTCTCTCTGTCTCTTTCTGGTGTCCGCTTTCTGGGGATGTGCCCGTCTGTGAGCTTAGACATGAAATTTTGGCCAAGTCTGTAGAATTAGGGTTTGCACTTTTCTGGTCAATTTGAAGTCAAATGGAGTAAGTAGGTTGAAATCTGAGGTTGGCAACACAGTCGGCATGCTTCCAACAGGTTCTCAGCTCAGTTTCATCAAATTCCAGCAACTTACTATTTTTAGTAAGTGTTCAATTCAAGGCATTCTCTCAGCACTTTTGATGTTTCGATCGTTACACTGCATCCAGGGCATGTCAGGCTACTCATTTGCAAATTTTGAGCCGAAACGAACAACTGTCTATTTTTAGCAAGTTCAGCTTCAGGTGCAAATTTTAAGGTTCATATGCGAAGTTTTTCAGTGCATGTTTGGAGATTCTTTCTAGGTTTTCTGAAACCTACGCGCTGATATAACATGCAAAATGAGACGGTGACTTTCAGTATTTAGCCTTCAAGGGCTATTTTTAGGGTTTACATGTTGAAATTTTCTTTGCATGTCTGAACATTCCTTGTGGGTTTTTCGAGGGCTTTGCAGTGGTATAACATGCAAATCAGGATCAGGAATTTTTTCAGAAGCTGTCTTCAGAGGCTATTTTTAGGGTTTGCATGCAGACCTTTTCAACGCATGTTTGGTGATTCCTTATGGGTTTTTAAAGAGTTACGCAGTGATGTGACATGCAAAGCGAGATGATCAATTTTCAAAGACTTACTATTTTTAGCAGGTCCGTTCCGGCAGCTGCCCAGTAGGTCAGGATCACAAACAAGGCGAAGTGCAACAGAAATGGGGTCAAACAGAGATCATTTGATCAACATGCAAGTCAAATTAGGGTTTCCAACTTCGGGACCCAAAATGAGGCGTAAAATGCTAGAATTTTTTAAAACTGGTGTATCCCACTGTGATCAGTATCCTTCAAGCTATCCACCGTTAAAATTTGAAGGCAATCGGAGCACTTACTATTTATAGTAAGGCGTTCCAGAAACAGGCTATAAATAGTAAATCAGCAGCAGGCGCTAGTGTGAATGGGCAAGTCTACCAATGAGGGTCACGACATTCAAATTTCAAGTCAAACGGAGTTCGGGAAGTATCAATATAAATAGTAAATCACCTTCAAAAATGTGCTATAAATAGCAGGTCAGCTCGAGATGGCAATGTGAATAGACTAACTAGGTCATGAGGATCCTGTAGTTAAAATTTCAAATCAATCCGATCTTCAGAAGAGAGAAAACTTGGAACTTACTATTTATAGTAAGTATTGAGCTGGCAAAAGGAATGAGGAAAAAATGCCTAAGTCTGGAAAATATCCTCCTTCACATGCAAAATGCGCCCATCTTTAGGCCAAGTTGATGAAATTTTCTAAGTATGCACTCAAATCCTGCTTGAACCCCTCAATGCACCCAAGATGACTGATAGAAAGTTGATAAAATTTCTAAGTGTTGGAGATAAATCCACCTCCACCCTGAAAATGCGCCCTCATCCAACATGAGATAGGAAAAAATTCTAAGTGATGAAGATAAGTCCTGCTCACTACCTCAAATGCACCCAAGGAGAGACAAGTTGATGAAAATTTTCTAAGGCATTGAGTTCGTCCTGCAGACCCTTGAAAATGCGCCCACTTCACAAGGAGGAGATGAAAAAAGTTTAAATGTTGAAGTTTGTCCACCTCCACCACCAAAATTCGCCCAAGGAAGGAGGAAGCCATAAAATTTTCTAATGCATGAAGATAAATCCACCTCCATATGCCAAATGCACCCATCTCCAGTATGAGCTCCATGAAAAATTCTAAGTCAAAGACTTAAGTCCGCCTGCCACCCCTAAATGCACCCATGCAAAGTCAAGGAGAGAAAGGTTGATAAAAAGATTCTAAGGCAAGAAGATAAGTCCACCTCATGTCTCAAAATGCGCCCATGCTTGAAGGAGAGTCAAAGAAGTCAAGGGTGTGGGAGTCAAACTTCCTTCTCCACCCTTTGAATGTGCCCATGAAGTCATGACCTTTGCTAGGCATTGAAAGTGTTGAATCCTCCTCCATGTGTGAAATGCACCCAAGTGAAGGTAAAGATGGAGGAAGTTACCATGGCGTTGATGTCAAACAAGGTGAAATTGATGGGAGAAGTTACCAAGGCGTGGTGAAAATCCTCTTAAGTAAGTGAAATGCGCCCAAGTCTAAGGGTTAAGTCCACCTTGACATATAAAATGCGCCCCAAAGATGTTGGAGATGGTGGCCTTCTAAAGGGAAAAATATGTGTTGATACAGATGAAATGCGCCAGGACTGAAGATGAATGGAGGAAAATTTTCTACGACAAAAATTCAAATTCCTCCTTGATGCCTAAATACGCCCAAAGCTAGTGATGAAATAATAAAATATTTTTCTAAGTGTTAATATTTAAATTTCACCTCCTAGAAGAAATATGCCCAAGTTGATGGAAGAGATGAAATTTTCAAAGGCATGAATAAAATTGGCAATAGATGAGTCAGAAGGTGCCAGCTTCACAAGGATGATGAAAATTTTCAGAGCTGAGCAAGAAAATACACCCAGATATGAAGAATGGGAATAAATTTGTTGGCAAATATTTTCCTAAGGTTAAAAAATTCAAAAATTAAATGTACCCCTTCGTTTGTAGATCCATGGATTCAATGCATTCTAAAGGGAATTTTCTTCTGGGTATCGAACGTCTGTGATGAGGAATGAATTTAAGTCTTCCGCTACTTGCCAAGGCTTTCAGGATAAAGATCTTAATGGGCACTTAAATAATGAAATTTCCTAAGTGAAAATTTAAAATTTTCTAAGGAAGAAGGAATAAAATATGTTGTTGAAATAAAATGCCTCAAATGATGAATTTGAAGTGGATTACCTAGGTGAATTTAATCAAATTCTTTGTGAAAATAATCTTCCAAGTGAGAGATGAATAAAATTTAGTGTCAGAGCTTTGGCTGGTGAAGTGAATTTCTTAGAGGATACAGTTGAAGTTAGAAAAAGTGAATTAAAAATGCTAAGTACGCCTTGACCAGTGAAGTGAATTTTTTTTTTGGAAATTCTAGAAGGTCAAATATTCCTGACGCCGGATGACAAGTGTTGCAATTGCCAGAGGAAGGAAATTCGAATTCCTGCAGAAGAGTAGTGGAAATTTAATAAGCTGGCTAAAGATAGCCTCTTCTAGAATTTGACTCAGCTATTTGAGCTGTGAAGCTTATTCATTTTTCTCCATCAGTTGAAGAGTACGACTTGAGCTCTGAAGTAAGGATTGCAGTGCAAGCTAGGACTTGGTGAAGAAGTTCGATTTGAAGTGAGCGAGGATTGTTGAAGCTGAAGTTTGAAAAGCCTAAGTGCTGAGAAGTGGCTGAAGTAAAGTTGGCCGATTTTATCTAAGTGTTGAAGTTGCTGAAGCTTGCCTGAAAAATTTGCTAAGTGTTGAAAGTTCGAAGTTGCTAGAGAAGTGTTGAGGATGGCTAAAGTAAGAGCAACTGGCAGGGATAGTAATGCTGCATCCAGGCAGGCTGTTATCAAGAAGCTGAGCAAGCCTTTCCTGTCGGAGTCGAAATTCTCTTCGAAGTTGGGCAAGCTGGCTGACACAAATTTGGGTTCTTTCAACATGGTGGCTTTCAAAAGTCAAATGATGGGAGTTGGCAGTCATCGTCCTTCAGTCACTTTGCACAATATTGTTCGAAGTGGGCTGTATGCAATTGTTGGTTTTCCACCAGCTATTCAGTGTCCAGAGCTGATAATTTAATGTGCTAACTGCTACAATCCGGATCACAAGTCCATTGTCTCACCTGATGGTAGATTGTTTTCCAACCTCACTCCTGCAGCTATCGGCGAAGCATTTGGAATCCCATCACACGAGAGGATGATTTATAAGACGAGAGAGCGTGCTAAGCAGATGTATGCCTCAACATTCGAGAGATGTGCTGATATGATCAACGCTCACTGGATGAACAAGCCCAAGCCCTCTCGCATGAAGTTGCCGAAGCAGATAATATCGGATGATTTGAAGCAAAAGTACTGTGACCTGATCATGATGCTCAGCAGAGTTGGAGGCTTCCCCTAGGTGTTTATCTTTGAGCCTTGGATGTTCTACTATATCAATCTCGTGTTGGAAGGGAAAGAGCATATCAACTGGGCAGCGATGATTAGTGACAATTTGCATGAGCAGCTCCGGAGTTTGAGGAGGACAAAGACATTTTACATGGGATCCTATATTGTATACATATTGGCTCGTATGACGAAGTATAGGGAAATTTCACAAAGACCAATTGGATGTGGCTCTCATCAATTTAAGATCCATGAGGCTTGTCTGCAACTGCACCTGACAAGCACCTCCCATTACAAGCGAATCATAGACGCCTTCACCATGCACATAACGAGATCACTTCACAGAGGACTCATCATAGGATCTCAAGAGAAGCTCAAGAATTGATAGAAAGGTATGGATGCTGGTTTATTCAGTTTCCGAAATTTACTTACATCAAGCTGCAAGGTTTTTCTTCATACCCGTATAGATTGCCTAAGTACCCAACAAATAGGATTTTGATGTTAGAGATATCTAGGTAATTCATTGCCTATGATAAGATTCAGAAGAGAAAGAAGAAGGGAGGAATTGACTTCCCAATCATCATGGGGAATTCAGACGAGGTGTGTCCTTCACTTCAGGCAGCCAGGGAAGCTGAAAATGAGCTTCAATTCTTCCACTTTTCTTATCACACCAGCAGACAACATTATGACCCCCACAACAATATCAAATGGATACTATCAAAAGAGTTCAAGCATAAGGCAAATATTGAGGATTACTAGGCTAGCGCATTGGATAAAGCTGAAGTCAGAAAAAGGATGTTCTCGCGGCTACCGTTGAGCATGATTAAGGAGTGTGAAATTATTCCAATAACAGACCAGGTGGATGAGGACATGAACGTTCTCCATCCAGATTATGAGGCAGTGAGAGACACGCCACTTCCACTCCCAGATTGGTCGGAGCCGGAGATTGCAGATTTGGACACGCATTGTATACCAGTCACGACTTTCACCAGAGCATGGGTTGAAAGGCATGTGAGCAAATTGAAGAGTAGGCCAATTCCTTTGACCTACAATTTGATGGGAGATCACAGGACACCCACTACCAGTAGGAAGAAACAAGTTACTCGAGGTCTAGAATCTCGAAGGAAAGAGCCAGTTTAGCAGGAGCCACCGAGAATTGTGGTAGTCACCTACGCCATTGGAGACACATTCTCCAAGCATATAGGAGGTCTCGCTATTTGCTGATCAGAGAAATGTATTGAATCAAGAGCAGGAATTACATGAGGAAAATCAGCCACCAAGAAGAGAATCAGTTGGCCAGAGTGTCAATGCACCCACTAGAGATGATCAGCAAGAGGAAGATGAGGAAACTACTACTGACACACACTTCCAGCATGAGCTTGAGGTGGCTCTAGAGGATGATGCAGTTTCAAGAGAGACTCAGCCCATAGAGGCCAATGAGCCTCGTCAGAATGAAGTTAGAGAAGAAATCCGTGAGGAAGAAGCAAGAGATGAGTAGCAGTTTGATATACAGCAGGTGGTACCTGATTGGCTCAGAGATAGAATGAGAAGGAGCCCCAGTGAAGAGGCTGATCCAGCGGTAGAGATGGAGGGGTTTTTGAGTAGGATCAGCGCGCCTCTAACAAAGAAGAGAGCTAGGAAATTCTCGAAGATCTCAACGGATGAGAATGGCTCTTGCACCCTTCACGTAGCTGTGTCGAGGGTTGATTGTGATCAAGATGAAGCAGTGCCAGAAAATTATATGATCACTACCATGGAGTTAGGTCGCTCCACAGGAGCACAAATCATTGAGGAGTGCCATAACTCCTATCAGGGGCTTAAGGACAGATTGCTCACGACCGAAGGCAAGTATAAGAAATTGAAGGAGCATAAGACTTTGAGTGGCTACATGCAACATTTGTCTTGTCCTTGTGGTTAGGAGATTCCAACACTTGAGCTTCCAGTCGAGTTATGTAGAGCATCAATTAGTGGCTTGGAAGATTTGAGGAAGATGGCACAGGAGGTGGATAAATGGGTTGCAAGTGTTCATGCCGAGACAAAAAAGTTCATGGAAGATGTTGCTCATGCTTATCAGCAAGCTTTCGGCATTATGGCACGAATGGAGGCAGTTGATCAGGCCTGGGGTGATGCTCATGTCTATCAAAGTGTTGTACCCCAAATTTAAATTTTTTGTTACACTTAGACATTTTGAAGAAATGAGTAAAAGTCTTGTTAAATCAGTAAAAAAGGTCAAAATCTGGGTGTGCATGTCTTGCATGAGGGGTAAAATCTTGAAATTCTCAAAATCTGAAGATATGGGTTTGCTCAGAGCAGCTTAATCTACAAAACCCAAATCTCAGTTTTTCATCCCTACTTTTTAGGACAATTGCTATTTTTAGAAATTTTCTAAAAATAGTAACTTTTCTGGGTTTTTCTGGGTTTCTTTCAAATCGGATATTGGCAAAATTTTCTAAAAATAGAAAGTTTGTCTGCCAGGGTCCAAACTGATTTTGATTGGTTCAAAATATGTCCATATCAGGCTAGTGCAGTCAGAATCTCAAAATAATTAGTTTTGCCCTAGTGGGTCTATTCTGCTTTTTCAAAAGCATATCAGGAGTTTCAAAGTCATCAATGGAGGTCAGTTGGCTGCTAGGCATCAGATTCAATGATCAAGCATTGAACAAAATATCAAATGATGAACACGCATGTTGAATGAGGAAGAAGGTGAAAACAGTGAAATTTTGACTAAGTCTACTTGACTTGGGCGCCCCAGGTGAAGAAGGGCGCCCATCTTTTTAGGGCACTAGAGGATGGAATTAGGGTTTGAGCTCCCAGTCAAAGTTGCTCAGTTTCCTTCCAGCTCCGCAGCGAGTCCGACAGTGTAGTCATCGAATCATCCAGTTGTCCAAAATTCGAGATCAAACAGGGCAGTTTCAAACAGAATGCAGAATGAAAATCTTGAAAATGTTTGAAAATTTTCTAAGTCTAGAAACTTTCAGTGCCCTTGGTGCCCAGGGGCGCCCAACTTTTTGAGGGGCCTAACTCAGCAGTAAGGGTTTGCAAATGTGCTCAATCTCTCCAAAATTCAGACAGCTTCGCAACGAGTGTCTTCGTCAGAGCATCTGACTTGTCATTCTCCGACAAATCTAGATCGAGGTGACAGTATAGAATGAAGGTTTAAATTTGAAGATAAAATCTAATGAAAAATATTCTAAGTCTGGAGCAAATGGGCACCCCTAGAAGAGAAAGGCACTAATGATTTTGAGAGCCCAAATGAATGATTTTGCCAGTGAAGCGTCCAAGATCACTTCCTCAGAACTGGTCAGGCTTTCCAACGAGACCTTCAACACGTCAATCCGAGATGGCAGTCGTTAGATGTAAAAAGCTGAACAGAGGGTTTGACGACAGTGAAATTTTGAAAATCGAAAGCAAGGTGAAAATGCAAGAAAATATTCTAAGTATGGTAGAGTTGGGCGCCCCCAGCCAAGAAGGGCGCCCAAGCTTTTGAAGGCCCAAATCTAACTTTTTGGCGAAGTAACTCCTAGAGAACCCCCTCCAAAATCTTTTCAGCTTCGCGACAAGCCCAGCCATCAATCAATCCGAGCTCCGAAACACCAGATCAGGCAGGATCATCTGTAGAAGAGAGTGGTGAAGATATCATAAAAATGGCTAAGTCTGGTCAAGTTCAACGCCCTTGGAGAGAAAGGGCACCCAAGATTTTGAGCTCTGAGATGATGGAATTCGTCAATGAAGCGTCTAAGATCATCTCGTCGGTTTCAGCCAAGCTATCCAGTGAACTTGTATTGATCAATCGGATCGGCGTAGCTCTGGAATCAAGATTTCATCAAAGATCAAAGGGAAATATAGAAGAACTTGAAAATCGTAAAATGGCTAACAACGAAAGTTAAGATTACACGGAGAAATGAAGCTCCCCACACACGAATTTGAAAGGTCAAAGCAGAAGTTTCGCTTCGAGGTGCCTCGAACAATCTTCGAATCAGTCAAACTCATAAGTGATAATAAAACAAGTTATTTGGATAAATCCAGAAGCAGAGAATTGAGGATGGCAGTCAAAATGGAAGAAAAGTTGAAAATTCTCAAAAAATGAAACAACTCTGTGGAAACAGATAGAGCCCCTGGCCAAGAAGAGTAACCTGTCTGTGATGAAATTTTCAAAGTTTTCAAAAGATTCAAAATGGCAAGGGAAAGATGAATGTCTAAATTCATTGAACAAGCTGTGTTTAGGGTTTGAGGAAAGCAAAAGAAAGCAAATCTATTTCAAGCCCTAAAACTATTTAAGACATCTCTTCCTTTCAGTTTTCATCATTTTTGCAAGTGGCTTCCAAAGAAGAAAAGTGGAGCAGCAACTTTGAGGTTTTATTGCAAGATTCAAGAGCTCAAGGTTGCTGAGGATTTTCATGAATAATTTATTTTCAGACCAGCAACATAAGACCTTGCTTTTTTTCATGCTTTTTTTCATCAGGAAGATGAATTTTTTTGAAAAGAGAGATAAGATTTTTAATTTTTTACCAGCAATGCAGGCACCTTTATCTCAATGAAATCTTGAGGAGTTAGCAAATTTTGCGATCTAGGTCCTCTTGGAAACAATCTTCTAAAGAAACCCATATCATTTCGAAAATTTCAGTTCTGGGGTTGAAACGGCGCCAGTAAGCCATCAGTGTGCTCAAATCTGATTGGCTAAGGTCCATTTCTAATTGTATTAAGACAAAACCCGGTGCCAACTTTTCGATGAAAATTGAAGAAATTAAACTGCTGTTTTAGGTTTAAATTCAAAATTACACCAAAAAGCGGACGATCTTGGATGTATTGGTGTATATCTCGGAAAAAATTTCCAAAATTTGTCCGTTTGAAGACGAAAACCCAGCATTCTAAAAATAGAAAGTTGCTCAAGACTTGTCTGAACATAGGCGAGTTTACAGTCATTCTTCAAGGTTTTCAATATGGAGTACACTCCCCTCGAGCTTAAGACCGAATCAGCACTATGTCAAAACTTCATCATCTCAACTGAAGAACACAAGGAGGTGTGATATGAGAAAAATGAAAGGTATCAAAAAAGAGTTGTGCAATACTCTTTTGTTGGAAATGCAAGTGCTGAAGCGCTAAAATTTGAGCCGCCAAGTCATCAATTAGTGAGTCATCTTTTTGGGGCAGCGATGTTTCTCAAGAATAGAACCCATAAAGCAGCCAAAGAAGTAAAAGATTCTCTAAGTTGGATCATAGAAGGTGAAGAGATCTTGGAGGATCGGAATATTGCCTTAGACAGTATCAATGCACCTAACTAGGACCCAGTTTCTTTTTAGGATATAGTTGTTTAGCGGCTTTCATTGAAGCGCAGCAAAACTTTTCTATTCTTGGAACAATTCTTATCCATTTAACGAAAAGAAAGAAGATAAATTGCCGTAGTTGAAAGCGTTTCAGCGCTTTCTTAGGTGTTAGATGTTATCTTCTTTCTAGATTTAGGGTAAAAACATGGGCAAGCCCTAGTTAATAATGCTTGAAGTTTTAGGGTTCCTACTCCTCTGCTTGCCTATAAATAAGAGCCTTGCTCATTAGTTTTTCTTTAACGGTTATTTATGGCTAACAGGGCCGTTCTCTTTTAGCCAACAAGTTGTTATTCAATGTTAGTTCACTTTTTGTTTATGATAGTGAATTGTTGAGTCTCTTTTAGCCAACAAGTAGTCATTGTAATTGTTGTTCCTTTTGTGTAAGAACAAGTTTGCAAGCCTCTTTAGCTACAAGTTCCTGTTCGATGCATATCATTGGGATAAATATTTGTTTAGAAGTTTTAGAAATAGAATGTGATCCTTTGCCTTGGTAATGTCGGATTTCGTTATTTGTGTTATGCTTTTATGATCTTAATTTCAGCTTACATTGAAGTGTAGATGTATGTTGAGAAAGAGTTCTCTTAAGCCTTTGTCAGAGAATCAGCCTTGTTCATTTCTAAATTCTCTTGCTCTGCGTATTACTTGAGAAGTTAGAAACGTCTTTAGCTTAAGTTAGTCGTAGTTGAAGTTCTTAATCAGAAAATCTAAATTTCTTGGCGTTTGTGTTTGGCTTAGCATCCCTGGCTGATGATAAAAGATAAGAGCAACTTAGTTCTTAGTTTACTTTCTTTCAACACCATCAGCAAGAGGGAGCTTCCCTCCTAATTTGAAACAGTTTATCGTACATAGCTGTCGGATTTCAAATCGCATTCCTAGAGGTCACGAATTTAAGCAGCATGTCTAAACAAACTTGTTCGTTTGGAGGCCTTGATGCATACTCCCTTGCAAATGTTGATTGATGGAGGAGTGATTCAGGAGGGTGATAGGTATGATTTTGCTGGCTGGTACTCTTCAGTAGTCACGGGCCGTGGATTCTTTGATGTAGCACAGGCGGATTCAACCCAAAGTCCCGGGAAGGCCGTGTTGTTATTGATAGGAGTCACGAGATTACATTAAGGGTATTCTTGATGGATTAAACAATTTTCTTTTAGAATTGAAGAATTTTGTTCAGAATGACTTTGAGAACACCTCCACTTTCTCCAGTATTATTCAAAATACACAAGATGCTCCAGTTGCTTGGAGAAAGTCTTGTACATGACACGGGCAGGCGGTCACGGTGTTGGAGTTTCAGCTTGATCACATTTCGTCAATCTCAGTTCAGGAGGTTGAGGCTGTGCTTGCCAGGTTCATTGATTTTGCAGCCAAGGAGAAGGAGAATGGAAACGCACTTCTGGATGATGACCTCCTGGAGGACTGATTGTGGGCATTAATTTCCTTTGCTATTTTGGGAGCGAGTAGGAATCTTGTGATTCATTTATTGTACCACTCCCCATTCTGGCAGTTTTTAGGGTTAGGGCTAAAGTGGCTTGATTTGAGCCATTCATTTGATTGTAATCTGAGTCGTCCATTGGACTGGGCTATCTATAAAGGGGCATCCCCCCTCATTTGTACTCATTAGATGAGACAGTAGAGATTAGATCAGAGAGTAGAGCAAAGAGATTGATAGTGTAGTTGTGTAGCTTAGCATAGCATAATTTGAAGGAGAAGGAAAGTTTTCCTTTGAAAACTTTGTAAGAGATTGTTGTGAAAACTTCCATAATAAAAGAGCTTTCATTGATGGTGAATTCATCTTTGTTATGAGCAAGCTAGCGAGGTTTCTTAGTCCTTTTACTTCAAGTAGGACTTAAGTTAGAATAACTTTCATTTTCATGCAAGTAGTTAGTTGTGGGTGGTTGCGTTTGATTTAAGTGAGCTTCGTTAATCCATACCACTAACAAGCTTACTGATGGTAAGTTTGTCCTGCGTGGTCAACTGGAATATTTTTCAGATTTAACTTCGATTGTGATTCACGTGTGTATGCATCATCTTGATGGTATTTGCATGTTGAATCATAATTTGAACACCTTTTGTTGCCCCTTTGAAGATTGCAACAACCTTGTTGAAGCTGTCCAACGCGAGGCAAGATAAAGTTCGGTTGAAGTTCATTGAAGTCAAGCTCAACGCCTCTTGCACTTAGACTAGGACATATACTTTCTAATCCCTGCAGCCATTCAATTCAGTACATTTCTAGTTAGTATAGGAAAAATGTACCTCATTGCTAAATCATCCGTATTGCATAAATTCCCTTCCAATCATTAACCTGCTGTCAGCTACAAACCCTTTTGAACAATTGTGTAAGTCCCCTCGTGTAAACAACAATTCACAACGAACCAACTGAGGGTATTCCATAGCATTTCAAAAACCTTGGAGTTGAATGTGCGATCTTTCTTGCAATCTGAGCGCATGAAATACTTTGATCAAGCGAGAATGGAGTAGCCTTTGGATACTTTGTTTTGCTGATTGGTGCGGTCACAAAAATCACATCGACAGGGAGTAGTGTTGATATGATGATGTAATACTGCAAGTGCATGAATAAAAATTTGAACGCTTCATACGCATCTGTTCTGTGAATACTTTACATGCTCAATGATATTGTGTATCTAGTTTACTTCTGTGGTGTATTGAAATATTATTAGTGGAGTAAACACCCATTTGTTCTACTTCATCGGTTGGAGGCTCAGGACTGTGTTCTTCTTCCGTTGCTGCCCCAACACCTTGAAGACTACTTTCAGCTAAGTTATCATTTGGTTTCGACTCTCAGACTTCTGGCTCACTTCTGGAAGCAACTGCAGGAGGCGATGCGCTTATTGCTCCATCTGTCCTCTGATTTTCATGATGGCCTCTTTACATAGCTCGCATGTGAATTCCAAATGTGTCGAATCATGGAGCCTACACCAAATCGATAGCAACAACACCTCCAAATCCACCTGGTATCTCATCTCTGATCAATCCCTCATGAGTCTTGACACAAATCCATTATATCTTTCCACCACCGGATCCTCATCGTTAGTTGGGAAGGAAGTTCGATGGTATATAGCCGCGGCCTGTGGTCATTCCCACTCCTCTAAATCTTCTTTTTCAACTGTCTAATTGCTCTCATCCATTGAGAATGGGTCTTCAAATCCATTTTACTGAAGCTTTCATCATTATTTTTTGCTACCCCTAAACTTTCAACTCTTCTCCTTTCTGATCTTCAACGTTTGTGTTGGTTGTCTCAGCATACAGTGTTGCAAATTTTGCTAATTCATCTTCAACTACCAATGGTTCTTCTTCCTGAGTAGGGGGTTTCTCTTCACCAATAGAGAATAGGTTTTCTAATTCCTTTCTAATTGAACTTTCATCAAGGCTCCCTGCTATCCCAAGGAATCCAACTCCTTCCTTTTGATTCTCAATCTCAATGTCTGTTACCCGGGACTTATTTCTGTAGAACTCCTTGGTTTAGCCTTAGTGTGTTGTCCTCTAAATGTTGACTTCTCTCCTACCTCAGTGGATGATTCCTTTTCATTGAGAGTTGGCTGTTCTAACTTGTCCAAACAGCTCCTAGCTTGGGAAATGATGTTTGCACATGAAGGGAAAGTAAATTCTGAGTGAAGTGCTTTATGGACCCTGCACCACCCAACCATCAATACTTCTTGTCTTATGCCATCCTTGTTGCTCAAGTGTTCTTAAATCAACCCCTTGAAGGCCTTGGCCGCCATGTTAATGAATTCTTCTTCTGGGTCTGGCGGAGCTAAGGGTTGGTATATTTCCCAAAAGGGAATCTCTCCTTGCAAAACCATTTCAATCATGCCCAAGAATGTTAGACATTCCAATTCGTTGTGTCTGCGAGTGCCATGGATTCTACATTTGTTTGCCAATGCAAAGTGTTGCAATGGCTTCCTCAATCTCCTACTTAGATCGTCTTGTAGCTAAGTGATGTTAACTTGCAGTTGCTGCTCCATTTCAGCTCAACTCTTGTTTTCCTTCAACTCATTTCAGCTCAACTCTTGTTTTCCTTCCTAATTTTAAATTTCCAGCATATAATGAGATCTATCTATCTCAGATTTTACTTGAAAATTGTTTTCAACTTCCAGCTTTGTAGCCTTGAGCTTAGCCATGCCCTCCTTCTAGCGCGAATTCTGTTGATGGGTTCTTTTGGACTTCTCAATACAGGTAGCACACAAGGTCACTACCTCTCTTGAAAGGTAGAAATCTTCAAGCAAGTTCCAAATTACTACCCTAAGGTCTCTCAAGTCTCAAGTCATGAAAATGCTTGGAATAATTCAGTTGGTTGATGTGATTTGATTGGCTATCCACTCAAAACAGCAAGTTGAAATTCACCATGTTCATCAAATTTAGCTTTGTTGTGATACTTTGAATCCCACTCTAACAAGGAGCTAAAAGTAACAACAAAAGAGAAAGGGTAAGAGAAGCTATTCTAATTCTAAGCTATGAATGAACAGTAACAATGGAGGATGCTACAGTAGACAAACTCCCATGAAATTGAGTTTTTCTTGACCAAGAGAACCTACAGCTACACAAAACCAATGCAATCTTCTAAGGTTTGCGGATTTTCAAATTGTGCATTCACTTCATGAACATACAATTGAACTAAGTTGCAACAATGAAATAGACAAGCCCAGGCTAACTTTACACAACAGTTTGTCATCAACAAGTGCCAAAAGTATGGGCTAGAAGTCCATCAAATACTATAACAACCACCATTAAAGACATCCAAAAAACTAACAAGCTAAAACTAACGTGGAGGTTGAATCATGCATGCATAATGAACAAACTCAAAGAAAACACCCAAATCCATGCAATGCTTCCATTTATTGCTACAATATGCCTCTTACAACAATTCACCACTACCTACAAATGAGAAGCAAGCCCCTATTTATAGTTTTTCAAAAGGAGAATGAATGGCCAAGATTAATTTACAATGAGTAGCCCAGATTCAATACAAGTTAGGGTTTCACCTACCCCCCAATATATGACAATAGATAATACAGTTTTGTTTTTTCCATTTTTGTTTTTTAGTGACCCTGACACTGTAGCAATCTTGTCCTGTAGCGACTACATTCCCTACTATAGCTGAAACTGCTAAAGTCTTCCTTCTATTCGATGTGTTTGTAGCATTCCTCCATCTGATCGAATGAACCTTGGTACCGATTCTTGTCACCGAGAAGCAAATATACTGCTCTTGATTCCCATTGACAGCTCCTGACGATCATCATTTGGTGGAAAATAAAGCAGCTCCCTCCTGCTCCTTGTTTGAAAGAATTTTTCAACTTCATATTGCCTAACACAGATTCTTAAGCGGGCTTTTTCAATTAGGTAGAACTCCCCTTGATGTCAATATTCAGATAAGTGGCTCCTTTGGTGGTTGCAAACACCCTCAAAGCACAACAAAATCTACGCCTTTAGCATGGTTTCGTGAATCCTGCACACAAGAGGTGCAATAAGTGCTTTCATACGTAAATCAAGGAAAATGTTAGTCAAATCCTGAAAAATCATTATTAGAGCCATCCATGCATCATTAAAAGATCATAATATTTATCATTGTTCCACATTTGGAGCTCATTTGGACCATAAACATAAATGCGGGTTTAGGGGGTGTGGGTTTTCCCTAGGCCGGAAGCCATTTAGAGCAGCTAGGAGCAGGACGGCGCCAAGGCCACGAAGACCCATAGGCAGCCACCGCAGCAAAAAGTCCTGTATGGTGAGCTTGGCGATCAAATTCCATGTGAGGAGCTTTGGCACATGCAGAAATCAATTGCAAGGCACTTGAAGTTACTAGGTTAAGCTTGATGCATTTGTGGGTCCGAGGCATGCCAGTGTTGTTAGGTGGAAAGGCGTTAAAGTTCGGTCGTTAAGTGATGGCATTTAGGAGATGACGACCCGCATTGAAAGATCCCGAACCAATTTTTTCAATTTTTTCCAAGAACACAACAATGCAGAAAGCACCCGTTAGGGTTAGATAAATCAAACCAGCAGTTACAATATAACTCTTTGCCAAGAATGCGCACTCAATCTCAACAAGAGAGAGGCTGTCATATGGAAGAGGATCGTCAGTACAATAAATCAGAATTGCAACTGAAAGTAACTCAACACCAAGTATGTGCTACCCAATCCAGAATGGAATGAGGCGACCATATGGCGAAGATATAAAGAAATACAAATGTAACTTCAGAATGTAAAGTAGGCAGCAAGCCAGCCTCTTCCACTTATCCAGTGGGAAATACAGTAAAGTAAAGATGCAGAAGAGAGAATGCTGACAGTACTACTGTTCAGCTTACAATATATCAGAAGGTCCCTGCAATGAACAAGGTTAGAAGCTCTCCGCTGCTGCAGTAATAGATATGATCATTCCAGAGTTAATTATGACCTTCCAAACTCAATCCCATCACCAAAATGTAAACTGCTCAAATCTGATATGACAGACCAGCAGCTTAAATGACAGAATCAGCAATACAAAACCCCACCAAAATGCTCATAACTCACTCATCTCTCAACCGAATGACCCCAAATCTGATGCAATGACTTCATATGAAGGAGGCGACCAAGTTACAAACAAGAAACCACCCTTAAACCCTGGAAATTATTTAACACGCTTCCCAATGCACTCTAAGAGGGGCGGCCATGCAAGAAGGGGCGATTTTGCTTCTTAAAAATTAAGTTCAACAAATAAAAATCTGCAAATGAGCTCAAACGCGCGCCCTGGCATGAGGAACATATTTGTGCAATACCTAGAACGAAGATATTTTTATTTTTTGATATATGAGCAAATCACACTTCCAGCTACACTAAATCAGCAACTCCAGAATTGAATATAAAATGCAAATATTGAACTTTAAAAACAAAACAAAACTACAATGCAAACCTCACTACAAAATCCACTCAACATAAGCAAACTTCTCCACTAGGTGCTATCTCTCAAGCACGAAGTTGAGCCAAGGCTAGAAGGCTTTCATTCCTCGAAGCAGTTCAGCACCATTTCGGCAGCATAACAATATTCAAGACATAAGATGAGAAATGAAGTCCCAAGGCTCCCTTTTATAACTTTGAGAAGACCCTCCAGAAGCTTCCAGAAGGTGCGCCCTAACTTCAAGATGCTTTTAGGTTTTGACCATTGACCAAGCATAAAGTGGCGTCCCATTTCAAGTGAGATATAAATCGTTTTTAAATAAAATATCAAGCTCTCCAAGGATGGCGTATTTTTCTTCTTGAGCATTTTTTGACCCAAGAACATCAAATATTTCTTAATGAAATAAACACCCTCAAAAGTCCCCTTTTTAAAAACAACATAAAGTTGTCTCATCAGGCCAAAGGGTCCCAATATTAAACATTTTTTAATTAAAATACTTATCTCTCCAGAAATGCACCAAAATGCCAGAAACCTCAATACCAACTGAACCGCCAGAAGGAGAGAATCAACTAAACTGAAACCAGCCTGTCCACTGCCAAAAATAGAATTTACTAAAAATAGTAAATTCTGAAAGTTACCCTGATTGAAGCGCATGCGCCACCATTGCAAAGCTTTCTGAAAACCCAGAAAGAATCCGCAATCCAAAATCCCAAACTCCAGGATGTAGCCGTCATAACTAACTAAAAATAGTAAGTCCGGAAAGGTTGCCTGACGCAGTTGCAAGTAATACCTCTACGAAGCTCTCTAAAAACCCAGAAGGAATCCAGAATCCAAACACCCAAACTCCAACAAGCAAAACCCCGAATCTTCAAAAGAATCCACCAAACAGTCGGGAACCCTAATTCTGCCTCTAACTAGCCGAGAGTGCATCGGGAAAAGGCCATCAATCAGTAAAAGGTGTAGAGCTAAAAACGGGGACATTACACGCATGTAGAGTTTCGCAAAGCCACAACTCTTGGAAATTTTGAGTTTTTCAAATTAAGCACATGGAAGATGCATTAGAAGGGTGCCTAGACTTATTCCTCAATGATTTGGCTCCTTTCAAAAAATGCAGAAATCTAGAATGCGAAAGCCAAAGGGTCCGTTGCCTTCAAAATGGTATTGAGTAGACGAAAACCCACGGACGGCGACGAAGGGACGACGGCCCGCAAAGAAATTATTGCAGATGGCGAAAGAGGGACAACAACCCACAAAAAATTCCCACGGATGGCGACAAAAAGATGGCGGCCCACAAAGAAATTCCTGTAGACGACAACGAAGGGATGGCAACCCACAGAAAAATTCTTGCAAGTTCACAAAACTTAGTAAATTTGAGATTTTTCAATTTTAGCACGTGGGAAAAGGGGTAGAAAGAGTGCCAAGACATTTCCTTAAGATTTGACTTATTTTGAAAAATGCGAAAACCGGAAGGTCCACCACCCTTTACAACAACATTGCTCAAATAGACTTCCACAAGCGGAACTCCGTAGTGAAATTTCCAAAATGTCTAAACACACGGAAAATTTGATGTAAACCCCTTTAGGCATGTGAAGACACTCATTTTATGGGCCCTAGATGATGAAAAATTGAAGTTTGCACCCGTTTTGGAAATGCGGAGATTTGGAAGGGGGAAGTTGGAGGCTTCATTTACTTAAAACGACATTGAGCATAGGGAAACCCACGGATGGCAATGGAGGGATAGCGACCTGCAAAGAAATTCCTACAGACGACGATGGAGGGACAGCAGCCCGCAAAGAAATTCCCACAAACGACGACGGAGGGATGGCGGCCCGCAAAGAAATTCCTGCGGACGGCGACAAAGGGACGGCGGCCCACAAAGAAATTCTCGCAGACAGCGACGTAGGGACAACGGCTTGCAAAGAAATTCCTGCAACTTCTCGAAACTCAACAAAACCTTGACAGTTCACTTAGGCATCACAAAAATATCCCAAATCCATAGGCAACTTGTCCCCAAAGTCAAAAAATGAAGGAAAAAGCGAAGCAAGCGAGCAAGAACCAAGTCAGCATAAGCAAGGCAAAAGCAAAAAAAGGAGGCCCCTACCTCCTGCCTTCGACAGGGTGTGTGCAAAATATGCACAAGAAGGTGTAGCTAATGGAAGTTGGACATGTAAATCTTTAGCCTTCAGAGGCTGATATTTAGTACTCTTGACCTTAGAAGAGAGTTGAAAAGGCCCAACTTCTTCATCAATCACCACATCCCTATTGAATGTTAAGTGGTTAGTGTCCACATCAATCAGCCTGTAAGTTTTATGATTTTCAGTATACCCTATAAGCATTAACTTCTAACTCTTGGAGTCCAGTTTGGTTCTTTTTGTGTTTGGAATCCAAACGTATGTAGTAGAACCATTGGTTTTCTCCCAAACCATGTTTCGTCTGGATTTTTCTCCACTACCTATGTCAAAAACTTGTTGAGAAGATAAATTGCAATGTAAATTGCCTTTGCCCAAAACTTCTTGGGAACACTCATGTTCTCCAACATACACCGAGCCATCTCAATAATAGTATAGATCCTTTTCTTAACCACTCCATTTTGTTGTGGAGTTTAGCGTGTTGTGAATTGACGTTTGGTATTGTGTTTAGCACAAAAGTCTATGAATTCGTTTGAACATAATTCACCTCCATTATCAGACCTAAGAGTGACTATTGAACAACCAAACTCTTTTTCTACTAATGCTTTGAAATTTCGGAATTCCTTAAACACATTTGCTTTTTCTTTTAGGAAAAACACCCACATTTTCCTACTGAAATCATCTACAAACAAAAAAAAATACCTGGCACCAATGATTGATGTTGTTTTCATTGGTCCACAAAGATCCGCATGGACTAGTTGTAGGACTCTCTTGATTCTCCAAGCTTGTCCATCATCAAAGGGTCTTCTATACTGCTTCCCAGCTTGCCAAGCCCTACACACACCCTATGTCTGTTGTTGAATGTCAGGAATGCCATCTACCAAGTTCTCCCAAGTCAATTGAAAGAGGTAGGACAAATTGAGGTGTCGATACGTTGATGCCAAAGAGTAGTATTGGCTAATGCACTCTTGGCTACTAATGCATGTTTCCTGACTTGTC
>VDFB02077291.1:0-10351 GCA_007258455.2 Sequoia sempervirens
TTAAGAGTGCCTTTAACATATCTTAAAATTATTTTTGCAACTTTAAAATGAGTTTGTTGCGGTTTAGACATAAAGCTAGAAACCAATCCAACACTTTAGGTGTTTTCCAAATTTGCATACCCAAAATAATGTAATAGGCTCAAATCACTCATTTGAAATTGTTGATTGAGTTGAGACTTAACATCACTAATCAAAAAGTTAGAACTAGAAGTGATAATTAAATCATTAAAATAATAATCACAATATAATTTTCACTATGTTTAATATATAAATTTGGACCATTTTTACTTCTAATGAAACCATGAGATAGAAAGAAAGCATAGCCCAAATTATAAAATGTCAATATATCTAGACATAGCAATAATAGTTCTAGGCTTCCTCTCACTACATCATTTGTTGTAATGTAAAGGGAAATTGTGTCAAGATTAATAATAAAGGACTTTGAAAATTAGTCCTAAAGATGGTTTTTTAAAAAAAACATAGTGCCTTAGTAAAAAAAAATCAATATCAATAGTCCTAATAATGGTATAAAAACCATATTGCCTTCAAAAAAAAAAAATAATGAAACATAAAAGTTTCAAGAACTTGATCTCCATCAATTAAGAAAATAGATCTAAGTTCAACATAAATAAGTAAGTGCATACCATCAAAGTGGATGGAAATATTTTCCATGGGTCCCAAAAAAAAACTACAATGAGACTTGATAAAATATATGATTCATTATAGATAGGGCTCCCTATGCAACATTACTGCAAATGTGACTAGCACAAAAATTATATGTAAAGGCTCCATTGAGACTTGATAAAGTGATTAACTTGCAAAACATATATAGATGGAATAAATCCATCGAGAAGGCAAATACTCCAATGAGCTTTTAATTTTCAAAAATATATAGATGAAATAAATCCATCAAAAAGACAAATTGACCAATAATGCACAATATCAGATTAATGAGACAATAAAATATCAAATTCCCTTTTTCAAAACAACATAATTGTAGTTGAGAAGGAAACACTAGATTTGTTTTAAATATTGTAATAGATGAAAAGCCACAAATCAAGCCACCTTAAGTTATGAAAATTAATATTAAAAATAAATAAAAATTATGATGGAATAATGGGAATTGCATATTATGAAGTGACGTATTATTAAGTATAAATAAGTCATTTAAGACGATATTCATGCATTCATGACTACATGAATATCCCCTTTTCATACTCCAAATATAATTGAGTAAAACAAGTACACTATTATTGGGTTGATCAAGTCCAATAATAAAGTACTTGTGAAGTTATTTAAAAAAAATCATGTGAAGCAACATGATGAGATGCACCTAAATCAATAACCCATTCAAAAAGGTTTAGAAACATTCAAACTACATGTAAAAGCATGTCTAGATTGATCACTATTGTTATGAAATTGTTGATTATTTTGATTCATAGGCTTTTTCTCAATTTTCTTTTTAAAACAAGTATTTTGCCAATGACCATCCTTATTACAATAAGTGCAATGTGGTCTCTTAGAAGAGTTAAACTCTCTAGGATCATTGCCATTATTATAATGAGGTTTGAAATTATAATGTTGTTGTTTAGAATGAGGTTTAAAATTTTGCTTATGCTTAGACAAGAAAGCATGTTCATTAGACTTAAGAGTACCAAACTGAATTAACTTAGCCCTTCTTGTCTTGTAATAAATCACTAAAAAAATACTGGTACACTGAGTAGCTTAAAGAAGGAATAGCTAATTGAGCATGCAATTATTAGTAATGAATTGGGTCAAATTGTCTTAGGAAGACACTTTTTAAGAATAAGATGAATTAATCTTAAGATTATCTAATTTAACTCCAAAGTTCATCCAATCGACTATTCAAAGCACTCAAATTTTAATAAAATCTATCCATAGATCTTAAATCAATACTTCCTCAAATCTTCAAGTTGATCTTGAATTTGAATTTCTTTCTTTGATCTATCTGGTACTTAATAAGTAAATTGTTTTGAGTTTTGTCCTGCCTATAGGCGCTTGTACATGTCTCAATGTGAACATAAAGTTTGGGTGACATGGAGATACCTATGAGGCCAAGGGCTTCCTCATTTTTGAGATTCCATTTTTCGATTTCATCTTTGGATGCAGATGACCCTGGTTTAGATTTAGGATCTGTAGCTACATCTAAAAGATGTTTAAAACGAAAAATGAAACAAATATGAGTCTTCCAAGAATGATAGTTAGAACTAGTTAATTTAATTTCAGGAATTAAAGTTGACATTATAAAATATTTAAGTGTACAAAAATCTTTATAAAAGAAATACTTTACAATTTGAGAAAGGAAATAACACTAATTAAGCTTAACAAAAAATTAGTGCTTTTTAACTAGAATTAACCTCTTAACAAAAAAATTAGTCCCCCTTAAGTTAAATTCACTTAGAAAAAACTCCTCTTTGAAAATTGAAACAAATTACTAAAAAAAAATTATTTAATAAAAAACAATATTAATTTGATATTACAAAATAAATATCTAAAAATAACTGATTAATTAATATTTAATATTAAAAAAACTTAATTTAAAAAAAAATTACTATATAAATAATTCTTAAAAGAATTGCTTAAAAGGCCTTAACTTCTTACTCTCTTAAAAAAAGGCACGAAGAAAAAACCTTTAAAGATTTAATTTAAAAGTAAAATTGCTTAATTTAAAAAATGTGAAGGGGGCGGGCCTATTAAAAATAAAGATCTGGCTTTTTAAATTATGAACACCTTTAGCGGGTTTTGGGTGGGAAAGGAATAGTGGGAAAAAGTTTGCTTAAATCTTTTATAAAGATTAAAATCTGTTAAAACTACGAATAAGAAAAACAGGGAGTCCCATGGAGGTGAGGCGTGGTGGTAGAAGAGAAGAGGAGGTGATGACGAGATTAACAAGAGACAGAAGGTCATGCAAGGAAGCTGAGGGTGACTTAGCAGCTATGGGGCAACAACAATGCAGTAGCGAGGGCGGTCACAGCTGCCCTAAAATTATTTATTTATTTTATATTAATATGTAAAAAATAGTGAGATAGATTTTTTTTTTTAAAACTAAACTAAAATGAGGGTTTTGATATATATTTAAAAAATATAGATAGAGCTTTTTGAATTTTTTTGTATT
The DNA here is from genome assembly GCA_007258455.2 of Sequoia sempervirens. Classification (NCBI taxonomy): domain Eukaryota; kingdom Viridiplantae; phylum Streptophyta; class Pinopsida; order Cupressales; family Cupressaceae; genus Sequoia; species Sequoia sempervirens. The sequence goes on from VDFB02077291.1 coordinate 3,137, forward strand.
GAGTATTATAAAAAGGAGGGTTTTGAAACCCTTAAAAAAATGATTTTTTGAAAAGAAATTAAGTTAAAGTTTGATTTTTTTGAGATTTAAAACTTAAAAATCCTAAAAAAGCCCAAAAACAAATTGATTTTTTTTTAAAAGAAATTTCAACATGCAAATAATAACATGCAGAATTTTTTTTATAGATTTGCAAAAAAACAGATTAGTCTTTTTCTAAAAAGAGTTTTGAACTAGGGTTAGATCTCTAAAAAAAATTGTTTTTTTTTTTGACAAAATGTAAAATATAGTAATTTTTTTAGAGATTCTAAAAAAAAATAAAAATTATGTAACTAATAAATTGTTTTAAAAAAAAATTGAAAAAACCCTTTATTAGAGTGGTTTTAAATCTTTATGCAAAAAATAAACATGCATGCAGAGTATTGTATAGATTTGAAATTTGAAAATCGAAGAAATTTTTTTAGATAAGAAATCCTCGCGACAAGGTTGTATGACCAAAACAACCAAGATTAGACACTTGTTTTTCTTTTTCTCCCTTTGAAAGTGTTCCAATGGTGTACACTCAGAACCTTTCAACAATACTACAAAATATTATATAATACCAAGCTCGACACTCATGAAAGGAAATAGAAAAGAGCAATGGAAAGTACTAATAAAGAGCAATTGTTTGAAGGAAAGATTACCAAATAAAATTGAAGTAGCCAAAACCAAGCACCATCAAAGCAGAGACGAAGAATTTGTTAAGGAAAAAACAAGAAAAAAAACCCCAAGTAATATTGTTTAATGAGGAAAAATGCCTAAAACAATACAAAGAGAGAGCTCAAACTCTTAGCCTGCTTGTTTGAATCTGAAGAATGAGAGGAGATAAATCATCAAGCAGAGGGTGAGAAGGAGGAGTTGTGAATAACTCTAACTCAATGGGATGCCACCTATTCATCTATGTGTATGTCACCTCTAAGAGGTGGTTACAGTCATTCCTTAATAAAGAATTGTAATAAGCCATCCTCACACATGTGTGAGATGACAAAAAGACAAAAGACTTGTAGGGATTCATTTGGAATATTCCTACAAGTTAATAAATAATTACAATTAAAGAATAACCTTTACCAAGTAAAGATTAATCTTCTAACATCCCCCCTTAAGCTTTACTTGGGGAGGTTACATCAAACCCTTCAATGGGTTGTAAACCAAGATTTTTATGATGAAAGAGTACAAAGAGCTTTGGTGAGAATATCTGCAACTTGATCTTCACTTTTACAATACAAAAGAGAAATTTGCTTGTCTTCAATTTGCTCTCTAATGAAGTGATGTTGAAGAGCAATGTGCTTGGTCCTTGCATGGAAAATTGGATTCTTTTCCAAGGCAATAACACTTTGATTATCACAATACAAAGGAGTAGGATCCTTTTGAGGTAGACCCAAGTCTTCAAGTAATCTTCTTAACCATAATGCCTCTTTAGATGCATTTGTACAACCTTTATATTCAGCTTTTGTAGAACAAAGAGAAGTAGATTTTTGTTTCTTACTATTCCATGAGATTGTACCTGATCCAACAAAGAAACAATAACCACAAGTGGATCTCCCATTATTGGGATCACCTTCTAAATCTGAATCAGTATAACCTTTTAAAGAAAAATCATAATTTGCATCATAAAAGAGACCAAGATTAAGAGTGCCTTTAACATATCTTAAAATTCTTTTTGCAACTTTAAAATGAGTTTGTTGCGGTTTAGACATAAGGCTAGAAACCAATCCAACACTTTAGGTGTTTGCCAAATTTGCATACCCAAAATAATGTAATAGGCCCAAATCACTCATTTGAAATTGTTGATTAAGTTGAGACTTAGCATCACTAATCAAAAAGTTAGAACTAGAAGTGATAATTAAATCATTAAAATAATAATCACAATATCATTTTCACTATGTTTAATATATAAATTTGGACCATTTTTACTTCTAATGAAACCATGAGATAGAAAGAAAGCATAGCCCAAATTATAAAATGTCAATATATCTAGACAGCAATAATAGTTCTAGGTTTCCTCTCACTACATCATTTGTTGTAATGTAAAGGGAAATTGTGTCAAGATTAATAATAAAGGACTTGAAAATTAGTCCTAAAGATGGTTTTAAAAAAAAACTATATTGCCTTCAATAAAATAATGAAACATAAAGGTTTCAAGAACTTGATCCCCATCAATTTAGAAAATAGATCTAAGTTCATAAAAAAAAATAAGTAAGTGCATACCATCAAAGTGGATGGAAATATTTTCCATGGGTCCCAAAAAAAAACTCCAATGAGACTTGATAAAATATATGATTCATTATAGATAGGGCTCCCTATGCAACATTACTGCAAATGTGACTAGCACAAAAAATATATGTAAAGGCTCCATTGAGACTTGATAAAGTGATTAACTTGCAAAACATATATAGATGGAATAAATCCATCAAGAAGGAAAATACTCCAATGAGCTTTTAATTTTCAAAAAATATATAGATGAAATAAATCCATCAAAAAGACAAATTGACCAATAATGCACAATATCAGATTAATGAGACACAATAAAATATCAAATTCCCTTTTTCAAAACAACATAATTGTAGTTGAGAAGGAAACACTAGATTTGTTTTAAATATTGTAATAGATGAAAAGCCACAAATCAAGCCACCTTAAGTTATGAAAATTAATATTAAAAATAAATAAAAATTATGATGGAATAATGGGAATTGCATATTATGAAGAGAAGTATTATTAAGTATAAATAAGTCATTTAAGACGATATTCATGCATTCATGACTACATGAATATCCCCTTTTCATATTCCAAATATAATTGAGTAAAAAAAGTACACTATTATTGGGTTGATCAAGTTCAATAATAAAGTACTTGTGAAGTTATTTAAAAAACAAACTTTTTATGTGAAGTAACATGTTGAGATGCACCTGAATCATTAACCCATTCAAAAGGTTTAGAAACATTAAAACTACATGTAAAAGCACGCCTAGATTGATTACCATTGTTATGAAACTGTTGATTATTTTGATTCATAGGCTTTTTCTCATTTTTCTTTTTAAAACAAGTATTTTTCCAATGACCATCCTTATTGCAATAAGTGCAATGTGGTCTCTTAGAAGAGTTAAACTCTCTAGGATCATTGCCATTATTATAATGACGTTTGGAATTATAATGTTGTTGTTTAGATTGAGGATTAAAATTTTGCTTATGATTAGACAAGAAAGCATGTTCATTAGACTTAAGAGTACCAAACTGAATTAACTTAGCCTCTTCTTGTCTTAATAAATCACGAAAAATATCATAAGTTAATTGAGTAGCTAAAGAAGGAATAGCTAATTGAGCATGAATATTAGTAATGAATTGTTGAAATTGTCTAGGAAGACACTTTTCAAGAATAAGATGAATTAATCTAAGATTATCTAATTTAACTCCTAAACCATCCAAATGACTATTTAAAGCATCAAATTTCAATAAAAATTCATCCATAGATTTAAAATCAGAATACCTCAAATCTTCAAGTTGATCTTGAATTTGAATTTTTCTTGATTCATTTGTACTATCATAAATTGTTTTGAGTTTGCCCCATGCTTCATAGGCAGTTGTACATGTCCCAATGTGAACATAAAGTTCGGGTGACATGGAGATACCTATGAGGCCAAGGGCTTCTTCATTTTTGAGATTCCATCTTTCAATTTCATCTTTGGATGCAGACGAACCTGGTTTAGATTTAGGATCTGTAGCTACATCTAAAAGATGTTTAAACCGAAAAATAAAGCATATATGAGTTTTCCAAAAATGATAGTTAGAAGAATTTAATTTAATTTCAGGAATTAAAGTTGACATGATTGCCAAAAATAAAAAATCACAACTTTATGAGAAAAATAATAAGTATTGTAAATATTTGCTTACAAAAAAAAATACCACTTTTGATTAAAAACAATCTCCTTTTAGTTAGAGAAAAAATAAATATCTTATATTTGTAAAATAATCAATCTAAAAGGATATATAATTAAATAATATCAATATAAATTGGATTTAAAAAAAATAAAAATTAATTGATTTAAATATAAAATTAAATTAAGAATATAAATTATGAAAAATTACTAAAGTTATATAATATTAATTTAAAACTAATAAATAAAACTACATTAAAGTTTTAAAGTTATAAACTAATAAATATGAAATGAAAGATTTAAAAGATTAAACTTTTTTTAAAACCTTAAAAATAGAAAGATTCTTTAAAAAGAGGAAAAACACATTTTTCATAAAAATAAACTTTTACCTCTTATGTGGGAGGGAAAGATTTTTCATTTAAAATGAAATCTTTTTTTTAAACAAAAGAGATTTTACCTCTTTTCCCTCTACTTTTTTTTGAAAGGAAATAGAAAAGAGGCAAGTAAGAGGTGAAGTGTGAGGAGAAGCAGCAGCAAGGGTTTTGAGGGACGAAGCAGCAGGCCAGAGGGGATATTTAGCAGCTTTTTCAAGGGCCAAGATTACAACAAAAAGCCATGGTTCGAGCAACAGAGGGGCAAGGGCTCCAAAAGATTTTTTATTTGAATTTATTATTTACTGTATGCATACAAATTTGGGTTTTAGATATTTATTTATTATTTAAAAAAAAACTTCTGTAAGAAGGTGTCAAGTTTGAAAAAGAAAGATTTATTTGATTTATTTGAAAAGATCTCTAAACTAGGGTTAGAGCTTAAAAAAAAAAAAAAAAAATTTACAGAAATTCGAACATGCAAAGATGCAAATATGCAAAATATAGAGATTTTTTTTTTTTTAGAGATTTGCAAAAAGCAGATTAGTCTTTTTTTAAAAAAAATAAAATAAAATTGGAACTAGGGTTAGATCCGTAAAAAAAAAAAAAATTATTTACAGAAATTGATTTTTTTTACAGAAATTTGAACATGCAAATTATGACATACAGAAATTAAAAAAAAAAAATTTAAAAAGACTGAACTATAATCCTTTATTTGAGGGTTTCTAAAAATCTGCAAAAAAATAAACATGCATGCAAATTATAATGGATTTTTTTTACAGATCTAATATACAGATTTGCAAAAAAAATAGATTAGCTTTTTTTCTAAAAAGAATTTCTGAACTAGAGTTAGAGCCCCTAAAAAAATTGATTTTTTACAAAAATTTTAATATGCAAAAAATGGATTTTTAAATTTTTATGCAAAAATAAATAAATAAATCATGCATGCAAAATATATTGCACAAATTTGAAATTTGAAAAACTTAGAAATATTTAGATAAGAAATCCTGCACAATGGTTAGAAAAATATATCAAACAAAAAACAAGATTAGACTTTTGGCTCTTCTCTTTTTCTCTTTGAGTGCCTCCAATGGTGTGTTGAAAAATCTGGTAAACCTTCAACAATGTAGCTCACAAAATATTAGTAATACCAAGCTCTGATACCATGAAAGGAAATAAAAAAAGAGCAATGGAAAGTACTAATAAAGAGCAATTGTTTGAAGGAAAGAGATTACCAAATAAATTGAAGCAGCCAAACCAAGCACCACCAAAGCAAGAGAGACACAAGAATTTGTTAAGGGGAAAAAACAAGAAAAAACCCCAATATTATGAATGGAGGCAAAATGCCTAAAGAATAATACAAAGAGAGAGAGCTTCAACCTTAGCTTGCTTGCACGAGTCTTGAAGAATGAGAGGAGAGGCACCTCAATAAGTAGAGGTGAGAATGAGGAGTTAGAATGTAACTCCCAACTCAATGAATGCCACCATTCATCTATGTGTGTACAAAGTGTCACCTCTTAAGGAGGTGGTTACAAATATTCCTTAATAAAGGAATTAAAAAATAAGCCATCCTCACACATGTGTGAGATGAAAAAAAGACAAAAGACTTGTAGGGATTCCTTTGGAATATTCCTACAAGTTAATAAATAATTACAATTAAAGAATAACCTTTACCAAGAGTAGAGATTAATCTTCTAGGTTTTAAATTTATTGTACAAGTGTGATCGTGACATGTGGTATCAGAGCCTAGGTTTAAAACACTAGGAACCTATGAGTCCGCCAATTTTCCTCAGTCCAACATTATCTAATGTTGTGAAGTTCTTGTGACAGGATGGTACGCGTACGATTAACAGCCAGGAAGACTGTAGTCGGTAACGAACGATACCTGAAAGCCAAGAAGGAAAATGAGGCCATCACTAGAACTATCCTAGGAACCAATCAAGAAAATGCAATTTGGTTAAGTGACACAGAAACTGTCAGTCATGCTCTCTCCCGTATCAATGAAGTAAAGGGTAGACTGAAGATGGAAGCTGCTTTCAACCTCCTACCCAACACTTCTCCGGGAAAATCTGATTCCTTACCATTATCGAGGGACATGCCTTCCGAGGAAAGCACGAGCCCAGCATTCATTTTCCAGGATCCTAGAGTTCTTCCGTTGGCCGAGGTCATAACCATTTCTTCCAGTGATGAGTCAGTGGGATACACTCCAAGGACTCCACCAGTTGAGAATGATCCTCACTATCAAATGATGGATCCTATTGTTGATGAGCACCATATCAACAACACTCTTAACTATGTAGCCGAAGATAAATCTGAAGGATATTATCCTTTTTGGGATAGAGAAGAGCAGATGAGAGATGAAGAAAATGATAGATTTCAGCAATACTCTCAATCTGTAGGATATACTCCTCTTAGTTATGCTTCTGAGAGTGAATCTGAGGGATATTCACCTCTTGACTATCTTAATAGTCATTCTATGTAATCGATGGATGTTGAAATCCTTTTGAATAAATAAAAATTCTGTGTTTATTAAAATTTGTGTATACTTCAAAACTTGCTTTGCAAATCGTGTGTTTATATCTTGAAAGCTTTTATGTTTTCCATTTTATCATAAGTTAAAGAATCTAACTTAGATAAGATATCAGGTATAAATCAATCATAAAATCATGGTGAAAACTTACGAAAGGATGCGTAACAAACCTAGTACAAGCAAGGATGATGAACAAAGAGACATAGGAGTTCAAGCAACCCTAGACTTGATTCTAGCAAGGTTGTCCAATATTGAGAGTGAAAGAGAAAGGGATAAGTTGGAAAAAGAGTTAAACATTGATAACACAGAAGCTGTAAGTTCTTCTCACGGACGTAATGAAGTTAACCACCATGAAAGAGAGAAATCACCAACCAACTCCGCCGAAAGAAATAGAAAGATAATTTCTACT
>VDFB02077292.1:0-99288 GCA_007258455.2 Sequoia sempervirens
TTCATAATCTTGATCAATCAAATTCAATCAATCTATCATCATCTTGGATATCCTTCGTAATCCTTGTGTTGCATAACACTATCCTCACATTGTTGTGTATCCTCAACAATTTTATCATCATTAATCCATCAATTAGATCAATTAACCCTAGCTTGGCTTTTAAGAAGATCCCAAATAGATCACTGATATCATCACACATATCCATATCCAAATCATCAAAATCATGTAGAAAATAAAAAAACATTCAAAACGCATTATAATCCCAAAATAGGTCAACAAGTCAAATAACATCAAAAACATGGTATCCAAACTATGTCGTATCTAAGCTTAAATGTAGGAAAGACTAATGTTTGATCAACCCTTGAGACACAAAGAGACAAAAAAATTCATAAATCTCAGAAAACCCAAAAACATTTGAAAATTTGAAAAAATCAAAACACCCCAAAATAAAAAATAGCCTCAAAACATTACAAAAATATAAAAAACATCCAAATATTTGAAAAAAATCATCCATCCCATTTCGTGTTCACCCACAATAAACATCCACTCACAATAAATCAATAGTCATCTTCAACCTTTGGCAAAACACAAATCGGAAACAAGTATAGTGAATTGAAAGTGAAAACTCAAACGTCAAGGTCTTAAGTCTAGCTAAATAGGTAAACAAGATGGTAAACTCTTCGTATCAATATCCCATCATCCCGTTAGTCTCACAATCATCTGATAACATCATGTCCTATAATGCATCCTTCCTACAATGGACATCAACATCAAGCATCACCATAATTTAGTCTTGGCTAGAGGTATGAAGAACATTGACTTGTTTGTGTACTTGATCTCTTCTTTTGATTTATCTTATTGCACTCAAATGTTCTAATGACCTCTCGATGATGTCTAATCAAAATGATTTAGAGAGAAAGGAATGGGGCATTGATCATTATCTTTTGTCTAATGTGCTTGTTGGATATTCTTGTAATATAACCTTGGCAACATTGGGTATGTGCAGGATCATGATGGGCCAAAAAGTGGCAATATAATGGGTATGTGGTTGACAACATTTTTTTTACCCAAAATTGATGAAACGAAAAAGGGTTTTTAAAGTAGATTCTCAGCTTTCCACCAATATAAATTATTCTTTACTTTGAATTTAATAAGTAATTATTATTCATTTTCTATTCAAATTATGACTAAAGTTTTGATTGATAGGCTAATTAAAAAACATTTATAGCTTTCAAATGGTATCACTTTTTTTGAATCAAAAACATGTGTCACATTCTATTCTTTGCATACTATAGGATTAAAAAAATAAAAATTGAATTTGTGAATTTTTGACCAAGTTAAGGTGGTGGAGACATCTGGCGAGTTTTATATTTTTTAAAAGTTGTAATAAAAGTAAATAATTAATTATTTACTTGGAAAAAATTACAAAAATATGCATCACATCAGGACATGATTCCTCTACTTATATCTAAAATCTTATTAAAAATATTATCATTTTATTGTGATTAATTGTGGTCAGAATGATTTTTGCTTCTTATTTTTTCCACGAAATTTAGATCTTGCATTGAAATTTCAAATTTTCACCAAATAGATCTTTTTTTTTTAAACAAACCTAGTAGTTTAGAAACTACATTCAATTTTCTACAAATTCTATTCTTACATATTTTTGAAATAATATAAATAACTTATTCAAATTTTTACATCAAGTTGCCTAACTATGATTTTTCTAAGTTTTTTGCCACTTAAGGGTCTATTTTTTCCCTGATGATCCTACACATACCCCACTCTCTTTGTTAGGTGTGTAGGGAGGATGTTTTGGATGTCTTGTTGACTATTACATTGGGGGGTTTTTCCTTTCTATTTTTTGGTCCAAGATTTTTGAAATGTCTAATGTACATCCTAGTAAGGTTTCATATGGTGGGTTTGAACAAGGATACTCCTATCTGTTTACTGAGTCAAAGTCCATCACACTAGATACCATGCCATCCTAGTTTCCCGAACCTTGATGCATCATATCTATGTGTGTTATCAAACATAAGGAAAGTTGTGCTCTTTACATCCCCAATCCCTAGATAAGCAACACATCATCATCACTCATTGTCATATCTAATAAAGTCTCGATGACTCATAGAATTGTTGGAGTTTCACATCTTCTCGGAATCAAGGGTTGATCCCTAATCATGACATTCACCAAAACATCAATGCATCCATCCTTCATTCATAAAAAATCAACATACCCATCCTACATACTCATACATATCATCATCATTAGAAACATCATCCATCTCACATGCATTGCATCATCATTTAAGTTGTTTAGGATAATATAGATTTTTTATTCTAAGCATCTTAAAATCATCTCATTTGCATCACCATCATAATATAGATATGCTAGTCTAACCTCCTCATTTCACCATCTTGAACCTCTTTGTTGTGAGCTTGAACTAAAATCAAAATTTTTGCTTGACCTCTCGATGGGGATAGTGTACCAATGTAATTATTTTCATTGGGGCAATAGTGGGGCATTCGAAAAAATAAAGATTTTTTTTAATTTCAATCTCGGAAACATTAGTCTTTGAACCAATGCAACTAGTACATTGCTTCAAAGAGGGGAAAAATGTAGACGCTCAAATTAATATCAATTTTTCTATTAATCAAATAAAGCAATTTATTAGATTAATTCACTAATATCCATCATGTTTAATTAAATAAATCGATTTATTTAATCAAAACCCTAAAGTTCTCTCATTTGATTTAATATATCAAATTGTTTAAATCAAATGTCACAATCCCCTAATCCCTTCAAATTGATTATTTTTGGATTAATCAACTCCTAATTATCATTACCCATTCTCTAGCTTTTGACTCAACCTTGGTCAAACTCAACCCCTAATTAACCAACCAACTTGCACATGAAAATAATTTCTTTTAATTAACTCTTACCCTATTTTCCCTCACAAAGGCATATTCTTTGAGAATATTCCTTCAATAACTCCACTTATTTGACTTTCTTACCCAAACATTAATTCCTCTTATAAAGGAATTAACTCCTCTTACACTGTCAACCATATGCATTGATCTCTCTTACATCCTCTTAACTCTTCTCATTTTCAAAATGTGTTCCATCCTCACCCATTAGCCTTGTGACAAGTGTCACAATATCATTGGCTCTCCTTTAATCCCACATTCCTCAAATATCTTCATTCTTCAACCCTTCAACCCTATTATAGAGGGCTTCTCTATAAAGAAAGGACCGACAATCTTAAGCAATCTCATTACAGCCACATTCATCACTCATTTTATCACATCTTGGAAGCTTGTTCATTATCATTTTGCACATCAATGGAGTGGGAAAGTGCATTCTTTCTACATCAAAGGAGCACCACTCTCACTATGGGATAGGGTTTGAAAATGATTTTACATGCTTTCATTTAGTTTCTTTGGTATTTTATTGTTTTTTTGCATTATCAAGTATGTTTAAATATCTCATAGGAAGACTTTTATTTCATTGGTTTAATATTGACTACATGTTGATATTTGTCAGTATTTGAGCTAATACAAAAAGAATTCTTAAAACAAATTAGCACCAAATGCATGTAGAAAAGTATCATTATGACATACATAAACATAATATGAGGCTAAGAAAGATTTAACATGTAATCATGTATTTGTGTTACCACTAAATGCATTTGTCTTATGTGGATAAAAAGAGTGTATCATTAAATAAATCATCATGGAATAAAGAATCATTAACAAACCAAGAGCCACAAGAATGGGAAGGAGGGATCCCAAGCTTAGGCAAGTGAAAAAGGTATAGTTTACATCTTTAGGATCCTTAGGTATAGTCTAAATCATAAGTGAACAAGGAAAGCTACCATTTGACGTGTATATAAGACATTGAATAGGTTTATCATCATTATATAATGGAAGACCTAGATGTATCATAATAGGTGAATAAATTAGTTCATCGATATGAACCAAAGCATGAAGAGAAAATGTTCTTAAAGCTTTAAACGTTGTCATTTTTATGCAAATGCTATCACTAGTCATGGGAAAAAAAAGGTAACATAATGCTCATGGACACGTGAAGTGAGGGTAGTGTAAGGGAAGTGAGGGACCGAAAAGGGGTTGTAAGGGTTTTTCTTTAAATTTATTTAAAGAGTTTGTAGTATGTCATTTATATAGATGAACACTTTTTTTAATGTTTTTTTCAATTGGACATGTCCTAAAATGTTGATCAACAAGTGTGTGTCCCTAGACATCCAAAAAAAATGTATAGTATGAACCATAGAATGATTTTTTTTCAAATTTAAATTAAAAAATGAGCATGTGTCCCTTAGTATCCATATTTTTAAAATCATATATATATATATATATATAATTTTATCAAATTTGAAAAAAATATATAAAAAGGTAATACATATAATTAAATAGCATATAAAAGAATATTAATAGTAAATTTAAAAATAAAATATTATTTATTGAAATAATTAATAAAATGATATTGGTGGAAAAATAATATAACTAGCTTGATGTTCTAGTGATGCTTTCACAATCTTTTGTTATGAAATATATGATTTGATCATGTGAAAATTGATGTTTTGTGTTGACTTTAGTCACTTTTTGGCCTCTCATCTCGATCCACATACTTGGTCTTTTTTGTATTAAAAATTATTTGCTTAAAATGGTTTTATAGATATATCAAATTACGTAGCCTTGATAGTTTTTAGACCACGTAGGGTCATAATTATATATATTGTCCTTCAAAAATAAAATTCTACATGAGATCATCAAAGAGTTATAAAGTGTTCCACTGAGCAGAATCTTATCCCTGTCATCTTGTCATTCTTCAATCAGTCCAAATACTCTTTGTGTTGTCTTTTTTTTCCAAGCTCCCATAGTTGGATATGATCTCTTCTAATGTGAAAACCTCTCCATTACTTACATAAAAACTTGGTTCTTTCTAGGATTTTGATTCTTCTTACAAATCCATAGTATATTTTGAGTTGTATTTCTTTTGGAATTTTATAGTGTTTTGTTGGAAAAAGTGATTCCTAGGGTTTAACTAGGGTTAATCACCTTTCCACTAACATAACATTGGGGAATTGAAGATGGGAAAGGACACGAGATTAACTTGCAACTTGAAAGGTGAGTCAACCAATACTTGATCTCCAATTCCCTTTTTTGTGGGAGGGATTTAGAAATGGGAATTTGATGAAATTTATTGATGCAACTAGCTAATTATGAAAATGCAATGTTTTGAGATGAATAAAGAAAATCTAGAAATTGATAAATAAAATTGAAGATAAGAAAGGAATAGAGCAGATAGTTGTGCACTTGTGACTTGAATTTGAGTCTGATTTAAGTGGATAAGGATGGCAAGGGTGTCCTAGACTAGGGATTTGAATCTAAAACCTACTTTCATAGTCCTTAGGTCCCTAGTTGGTGGCACCTTCCTTTTGGATCTTGTTTTTAGATCTTCGTCTATTATTGCTCAATAATTGAGTTTTCATAACTTATAAAGTTGTAGGGCTTGAATGCATAAACAAGAAAATTGATGCAAGAGAATCTAGGGGTGCATGGCAATCTTGCAACAAAATTTTTTATTTAATTTCACATGCCTATTTTGTTTATTTTTTTGCATGTTGTAGGCAATTTTTGAGCACCTAGTTTGGGCACTCTTAGAGAATGAAAAAAATATTTATTAAGTTGGTTGCATATTTAATGATTTAATCTTATTAAAGGGTGAAAATGGGGAAAAATTAATGTAATTTTTATTTTATTTATTGGCTCAAAAATATAATTTGGTGAAATGTATGGTGTACATTTAATGTGTTGAAAGGAAAAAAATATGTAAAAATTGAAATCCAACACCTAAAGTTGAGAGAATTGAATTTGTGATATTAAATAATAACATGGAAGAGAATTGTAATGCCCATATGCAGCTAAAAATTAATTGGGCACCAAACATGTTGCAGGAGAGTTACATGCGATAAGGAGTTATACTCATACATTTTTTCTAGAATATGGATAGTGGATTGTAGGAGGTTTTGGAGGCCATATTGGAGTAATTTAAATAATTAATTTTTAGCTCCAACGAGGAGAAAGGCAACACCCAAGAGTAAAGAAATATTTTTTTTGATAGTTGCAACAATGAAGTAGCAAGAAGAATTTATGGAGGAAGATACCAGCAATAGGTTGAGTGTTGCAAGGAATTCATAGATGAAATGGAAAATGTTGAGAGTTATCTAAATTAGTTTTATTTTACTTTTGTAATGCACAATTAATCTTGTAATGATTTTTTTTTAAATGAAGATTTGATTTTCTTAATGTGTTGTTGATAAAGAAGATTGAAAATATTTCCATTTAATTTTTATTTGCATACAGTTATGATTATGGAATGAGAATGTATTTTATGTTATGGTTGCTTGGATGGGTTGTCTAAAGATCCCATGCCATTGTACTACATCACAAATTATCTTCAATCTTCTTCCAATCATTTTCATATCTATAACTTGCACACTCAAAAGGAAAAGTTTTGTGCCATATAGGGGCTTGCCTTGATCAAACACCATGTTGGTATTTCTACCTCTACAATGGTAAAATTAATGATAAAGAGAGCTTATCCTTTTGAGGGATATAGGCTAAATAATAATGGAGTAATGAATTAACAACTTGCTGTAACTCACTGCTCAAATTTGATCTCTTTGAGGGCTTGAAGTCATGCACATCACTTCAAGGATTGATGGAAATTTGACTTGACTTGATTTGAAGACCTACAAGAATTAGTACTCACAAATAAAATGCATGCATAAACATGAAAAAACTCATATAAAACTTGATATGATACTTGAATGATGAAATTCTATAATAATTCTACAAATTCTTCTCTTGACTACTTTTAGGACACTTGATTTGCTCAATTGGTTTTACAATAATTAACTTCTTAATTAAAATTGTGAAAATATTATGTGTTTATATGAAATTAATCTAATTTTTCCCAAAAATTAAGTCCTAATGGTTGACAATTAGGATTTGAATTTCAAATAATAAATTACCAACAATGATATATTTAAATTTGGGGCCATTTTAAGGGGAAAAGAGTGCTAAGGGTACCGCTATCTAGATCTAATTTTTTGGAATCTAAAATGTGAGGGAAAAATATTAAATGCATACTTTGTATTTTCACATATCATTTTTTTGGTAAATGATAAAATGTGCCATATAATGCATAATTTAAGAAATTAGGAGCATAATTTGGTCCAAGCACATGGGATGGAGAAAAATCTAGTGTGAAATTGTCAACAGTGAAAATTTATGATGCTTCATTTAACCCCCATTTTAGTGAGAGTATGAACTTACACTTAGAATAACACTAAATTAAAAATATATAAAGAGGGGTTGAATTTTCCAAATATCAAAGAGGTAAAATGGAAATGAATCTAGGGGAAGCACACAAACCCCCAGGATTCAAGATCCCATGCAAAACCAACATAAGGATAAATGAATACACATGTATGAAATATATAATGCAACATGACAACACAAAACATACATGAAAAAAATATGACACAATAAAATGAACATAAACATGATGCAAACAAAAGAGAACACACAAAAGATACAAACAAAAAAACACAAACACAAGGTTAGTACTAAAAGGATTTGGTTGATAAGGCAAAGAGACCTCAATTTTAAATTTTTATCCAATACGAAACATTATATATTGAATGTATGCTAGATAAAATTGTTCTCTTGTGAGGACTAGCAAGCAGTGTTATGCCAAATCGCTCACAAGCTACATGGATCTACTAGCTAGCAAGTTGTGTTATGCTAGGTGTCCATGCACTATTATGGGTTCCACAAGGCTAGTGAGTTGTGTTATGCTAAGACACTCATTAAACACATGGATTCACTAGAAATCAAGTTGTTTTATGCTATGTGGCCATGTTGAAAAGTGTGCTCAAGTTCATGAATTAGCAAGCTACATTATGCCAAATCCATGGACTATATTGTAAAATATTCCTTAAGGGAGCACATAAAGCTTAACATTACAAGGGACAAAAAAATTAGCTTAGGGGGTGCACAAAATTTAATGTCATGGGGGATGAACAAAAATCACCTCAAGGGGTTCACAAAACTTAACATCACAGGGACTAACATTGCCAAGCCATGTCTCGAGGGGCATTATAAACTATAGCGTAGGAAAATGTATACTATTACAATTTTAAACTATGCTTGTGTCCCTTAGCTTATTGAACTTAATTAAGCTTCTAATTTACAAAATTATACATTCCAAAGCCTTATTATTCATATTTTCCAGAAGGATAAGCAACATTGAAAAAATGCATTCCATAATTAAATTTCCTTAGATCATGTGTGTCTTGGAATTATAGGCCAAGACCCATTTGGCCATGAGAAAATGGGTCCCTTGTAAGTGCTAGGACCCATTTTAAGATATGTTCTTGGTAACATTTTAATAATAAAAATTCAAATTGGAAGTATCAGATTTTGTAATCCAATTTTTAGGAAATTAGATAAACACCTATAAATTCACAGTGTTTTTATAATTTAAAATCTAATTTTCATGACCTATCATTCCTATTGAGTAAATTATTTTCAAGAGCATTCAAGAGTAGCATAATCAATCATCTACAGTAGCGATCAAGATCCTAACATCATGTCAAAGTTATGTGTGTTCATGTCATTTTGGAAGCTAACATTATGATTTAGGTTTTCAAGCATTTGAGCATCAAAGCAATCATTCAATCAAGCCAATCAAGCAAGATCCAAATCCTTGTAATTATGTGTTTGTCTTCAATCCTCTAAGGGAAGCCTTTAAAGGGTGGTGAGTGGTAGCAAGAATTGTTGATTCATCATTTCCTTCCTTTTCTTTTATCTTTCTATCAAGTTTTAATTACCAAACTAGGGTTTGACAAAGACAAACCCCCATACAAACAAAAAAATTTCCATGTCTTTGTGTATGTGTAGATTATAGGTTGAAGAAGAATTGAAGAGATCTCAAGGATCAATTTTTAATTGTTGCACAAGTTTTCATCATTGTTGTCAAGCCACAAAAAATAAGTTGCAGAATTTATTTTTGTCACTCTAATAGTGGGACCTATGTCAAACAGAAGTAAGATCTAATATCAGAGGACTATCAACAAATATTTTGGAGCCCTATATTGTGACCCATTCACCCATTGGAAAATGAGTCCCTTTGCACTCCTAAAAAAAATTCTAGTGATAAGTACATGTGTTCAAACCCTTCTCAGATCTGCTTGCAAAGTTTTGTAATAGTCTTTGCATTTCAAGAATTTGTGTTTTATGCATTAGGTATTATTGCTTACTTAGTTTATGTAGTTCAAATCATTTCAATTTGTTTTAGATATTTCATACTATCTTGAGGACTAAGAACCAAGTCCAATTGACTCACCAATATGGTTGAAAGTCAATCTTTATGCCTTGTGATCTCTCCTAATGAAATTGGGAAAGAGGACACTATACATCCTATTTTATGATTTGGAAGTCTTCAAAACCCTAGAGCTAGGTTTTGTATCATCTTCTTTGCATTTCATATTTAGGGTTACATATTGCATTTTTGCATCATTCAAACTCATAAAAATCCAAAAATATTGCATACATTCTACATAATAGCTTGCATTAAAGTGTTTTACGTTTGTTTATATCAAAATTTCATTCAAAAAGTTGCATTCAAAAGTTATCAATTTTTCTAATACATTGTCATAAAATTTTATTTATATTTAATCAAAAAAATTTGGAAAAACTATCACTGAAGAATATGTTTGCAATTAGGAATAGTGAGCTTAAATATCAAGTGAACACTCATTTTTAATTTTTTTTCAAAACCCTATGCAAAGACCCATTCGCCCCTGGGAAAAGTTGTCCTTGTACAAGTGATTTTGCAAAATTCTACACATATCTTTATCTTTGTCTGCTTTATTTCCTTTTAGTTGCAAATCTCTGTTTCAGTTTCAAAATTTTTATATTTTGTGAATATTTGCATTTAGATCAATTGGTGAAATTAAGTGCATTTTTAAGATCAAAATTGACATTCAAAAATAATCATTTTGAAGGTTTTACATCTTAAAATAAAACAATAAGATCATATTCTATATCTAACGTTGCATAAAAAATCCATTCACACTTGCATTTGACATATAGAGTAAACTTTCATTATGGATATGCGTTTAGGTAAAATGTGGATGTCCTTACAATCTTTGGTTGATGTTTCAACTTGTGTGTTTGGTGATGATCCTAATGCACTGAGCCTATTCATGATCCTTCACCTCCTAATGAATGTTCTCATGATATTTACATCTTAGGTCAAGATGAAGATCATATGCAAGAATTCATATAAAAATCCTTGTGAAACCTTGAGAACAATGCATCCTTTTATCCCTCCATGCAATTCCCTAATCACCCATGTCAACAACCAACACCTCCCATTATTCCACCACTTGAAATATTCAACCTTTTGCATCATGAAACTAAATCAAAAAATAAGTCTCAACCACCAACCATGAAAGAATACAAACACTTTGACAAAATTGATTCTCTTCTATCCTATGCCCATAAAGTTACCAACACACCCAAGTCAACTTAGAAGAATGTTATGGTCAAGGCTTTAGAATCTTACAAAAACAAGGATTTCACATAATAAATGATCATAAGATTCAAGAATTGATAGAAAAAATACCACCAGAAGATACAAGGGATTAGGAAATCAAGATCCTCCTTTATATCAACTAGTTGTCCAATTAAGTAAAAAACCCAAGCCTTATAAACTTAAAAAGCTACCATTTCTCCATACCATAACCAAGACTAAAAAGGATTTACAATCACTTCTCAACCAAGGACTCATAAAATTACCACCTATTTGAGAAAATAAGAAAGGAAAGAGTATAAACATGTCTTATTGTACATATCATAAAACACTTGGGCATCTTACTGATGAATGTTGTGCTTTAAAGAAGGTATTCAAATAATTTGATGTCATTGTAGAAAGTTACTTGACAATATAATAGATTAGCAATCACACAATTTTCTCCTTTCCATGTAATAGTTGTAGAATCTTAGCATACTCACTATTAAATGTTTTAAAATTTATACAAATCATTTTTCATAGTGCACACCTTGTAGGCCTAGCGTGTGTTTCTCATTTTTCCTTGGGGAGCACCTAGTGTATATCCAATTGCATTAGCCCTCATGAATATATTTTATGGATGTGGCATAATACAACTTGCTAGTCCATCCTTTTCTTTTTTGCATCAATTTTGACATTGTATAGTTGTGCATCTTGTGTCACATTGCTCTATACATGTCTCTTTTGTGCCTTTGTTGGTTTACAATCAGATCTTAGATCTTGAGGGCTTGATCACCCTCCTTAATCCTTTGTCATCTTATCTTTCACATAGTTGTAAAATTGGACCTTCCTTGACATAATTGTTTACTTTAGTGTGATTCTTAGCATAAGTTCATACTCTCACTAAAAGGGGGCTAAATGTAGTGTAGGAAATTGTATACAATTACAACTTCACACTATGCCTGGGTCCCTTAATTTATTGAACCACTAGTAGAATTTGGCAAATAAATAACTACGTGACTAAAACTTTTAGTCACAACAACTATAGATGACTAAATTCTACTCATTTTTTGCAATGTTCACAACTACAAATGACTAAATAAATTCTGTCATCATGATGGGACATATCATGGTGATTAATTAGTGGTGGGTTCTCATATATGTGTCTCATAAATCTCTGTTATCATTTCAAGATAGTTTTCAATCTCTTGCTTATTATTAAAATGTAATATAATATAATATTATAATGTTAGTATTTAAAACATGTGTAATATTATGTGCTATATATAATATTAAATACATTGTAAAATAAATGTATTTTTCTGTGTGTGTAATATTATATAGTATATATAATAGGTTTATTAAAATTTAGGTATAGTTGTCTTTTTGTAAATGAAGGATAAAAGTGGGTAGGTGAGTAGTGATAAAAATATTAATGTTCCCATTACATGAAGTAGCATGGTGGGTGCGCGGGTATGCGAGGTGAGGGAATGGAGAGTAAAAAAGAAAAATAATAAAATGTAGTATTGATTTTTTATTTTTATTTTATATTGTATTATATTATATTATAATATTATATAATATAATAATATTATAATATTATATTATATAATATTATAATATAATATAATATAATATTTATATTATATTATTAAAATTATAATATTATATTATTATATAATATTATATTATAATATATTTAATATTATATAATAATATAACATTATAATATATTTAATAATATTTATTGAAAGTGGGGGATTTATGATCTAAAAATTATATATTTTTGATTTCAATTTGAAAAATCTGTTTTAGCTAGCAAAAATGAAAATTTTATCCCACCCTAATTTCATTTTGATAAAAACTTTCTAAAAGCCCTAGTTGAAACCCTATTTTTAGTTGTAGCTTGTTGAATGGAGAAGTGAAAGGTGAATAGTAGAGAGAAAGAGTTTGGAGGATTCGAAACCAGTGGCGGCAAGGAAAGCTCCAAAAAATGGCGCCAAAACCAATAGTGGCAGGGAAAGTAGCGATGCCAAACTGAGGCCGAGTTTCAAATGGATTGTAGTGTTTAACTTAATCATGCCATTTTGTTGTTGCTTGAGTAGGTATTTAATGCCAACTTCCAAATAATTTCAATAGAAAAGCTTTCTATCTTTTGTATGTAACACCCCGCTAAAGAACCCCTAAGGACAACACAACTAACTACTATAGTGGCACAATTTTTTTTAAGTGCAATAGCAAGAAATGTAAATCATATCTAAACATAACTCAAGCTAAACTATGTCCTCTAAGGTTCAATGATTGCATTACGAACAAACCTACTTAACAAGATCTAATCATAGATCATTGATTAATTATCTACAAGAGTTCATTTTAAATACTTTGCATTAAATGAAAGAACAACATACATCCCATACATAAGATCAGATACATAATCATTAAAGATCATACAATAAGAACCATTGTGTACATATACAATTTCTATTACATGGGAGTACATCAGTACACCAAATGTACAAGCTTACATCACTGCTTCCATGAATACAATGGGAAGATTACCTTAAGTTTACATTACATGATACAAATGAGATACAAGTAAATACATAACATTAACAACTGTCTCTCGAACCGATACAAGATCCAAAATCTACCACATAAGGTGCATCATCTCCACACACAAGCAACAACTGGGAAACCTAATGGAGGAAAAAGTACAATCCACCTAACCATGTGGAACCCTAAGGCCCACCCCCCGTGCTAGGAGATAACAATAAGGTCCCACAAAAAAATAGTTAAGAAGACAAAAGGTTAGTATAAAAGTACAAAACATGGCTTTAACATAACAATTACAACATAACATCACAAAACAAAGACACCGCTTCTAGAGACATACAACCAACAAAGGGGAAACACAAGTCTAGGGAGTGCTAGATTGCAATTTAGGGAGGAGTGTCATCACATAGCTTGCTATGGGTTACCTTGATGAACCTTCCTAGGCTACCGACCCCCATCCTAAGTTACCCTAGTAGTCTCTACTGATTGCTGACCCCAATTCTAGGCCTTCCCACTCATCTCAAGACTAAATGAGCACTTGAGCCATGAGTGAGGTGTATCATTATCTTGATTAATGTGAACTAACCAACCACCTAATTCATTTTCAGTTATCACTAGATTAAAGAAACTCTCAATGAGTTACCCTAGAAACCACTTTAGGTGCCAACCCCCATTGAAAGCCACTCCCCCTACTAGCAACTAGAGTCCCAACACATGGGTATGTGTAGGATCATCATAGAAAAAACAAGCCCTTAAGTGGAAAAAAATTTAGAAAAATCAGAGTTAGGCAACTTGACATAAAATTTTGAATAAGTTATCTATATTATTTCAAAAGTATGTAAGAATAGAATCTATAGAAAATTGAATGTAGTTTCTAAAATACTAGGTTTATTTTAAAAAAAGAAAAGAAATCTATTTGGTGCAAATTTGAAATTTCAATGGAGTAGTACTTGTTCAAAGGGAAAAATAAGAAGTAGGTGTCTGTCTGACCACCCTAACCACAATAAAATGATAATATTTTTTATAAGATTTTAGTTATAAGTAGATGACTCATGTTCGGATGTGATGATATTTTTGTAATTTTCCAAGTAAATAATTAATTGTGAATTTTTTATTACAAGTGCAAAAATATAAAAAAATTGTATGTCTGACCACCTTAATTTGAAAACTTCATGAAAATTCTTTTTGTTGTTGTTGTAGACATGAAAATATCTTGATTGACATCGTGTATCTGATCCTGACTCACTAACATCATTTCTTCCTGAATCATCCCTCGGTCTAACCATTTAATCAAATTCCCCTATCTGATTAAATTCATCAATAGTCCACTCTTGAATAAATAAATCATTTTTATCTAATCAAATCATCTCTCTTGTTAATTAAATCAATCCATCTGATCTAATTATCCCTATTTAATTAAATAATAAATTTATTTGATTAAATCTCTAAAGTGTATCTGTTAAATTAATTAAATTAAAACCTTATTTGATCTAATCTAACACCATCCATTTTAATTAAATAAATCAAAATCCTTATTTAATTAGCCTTTTATCATATTCCTCTCTTATTTGATTTAAATAAATCCATAAATTTAAGTCAAATAGGTCACATCATCTAACCTCTCTCCATTAAATTAATTAACCCTTGATTAATTTTAATCTCATCTCATGTCCCATCCTCTAGATATGCAAGTTGCACATGAAAATATATTTAATTCATTTATTAAATCTCTATTTTCCTCACAAGTCATGTTTTGGAATATTCTCTCAATTTGAATTCAAAATTTCCAAGTCAACATGTACATCCAACAAGGAAATAACTTCATCTTACATGTCCTTTTGCCTTGAGCCAAGTGGCATTTGTGCATTTTCCCTTCCCTCTTGCATGTCATTTCAACAAATTTGAAATTCAAAATTATGCATTTATTGGCACAAACCCCAAATCTTGCACATCCATCATCCATTCATAGCTTGACAAGTGGCATCATATCATTAGATGAATGATAGTGCCACATTGCTCAAATTTGGACATTCATCCATCTTGGAATTCTATAAGTAAAGAGCTCATATCCTCATTTCATCATCCACAATCCAAGCAAAGTTACCATGCTCAAATATTTCTTGAATTTTATCCATTATCATTGAGTCATTGCTAGGTTTTTGCAGATTTTTGGCTTGGATTCTTCATTCTTCACCAACAAAGTGGATCAATCTCTTCAATATTCGAAGCTTGCATCATAGGAATTAAGAAAGGGCCAATTTTCACATCAAATTGGCACCAATTCCCCCATGGGATCATGAGTTTGCACATCTAATTAGGAAATTTAATCTTTGTTTTGTTATTTTCATTGTGTTCTTCACTATTTTCTTTCCTAGTTTGAGGTTGTAAATGGATTTCATGGGGAATCCTTGTTTTGGTTTGCAATATCTAGCTTGAGGTGTTTATTCTCTTTGTTTTGTAGGTACCAAGGTTGGGGTTTTCACATTTGTAATCCTATAGTATGTGAAGCATAGAATGTGACACATGTTTTAGATTCAAAAAATCTTATACCGTTTGAAAGCTATAGATGTTTTTCAATCAACCTGTCAATCAAAACATTAGTCGTAATTCAAATAGAAAATGAATAATAATTATTTATTAAATTCAAAGTAAAGTATAATTTATATTGGTAGAAAATTGAAAATCTCCTTTAAAAACTCTTTTCGTTTCATCAATTTTGGGTAAATTTTTTTTTTTTAGCCACATACCCATCATATTGCCACTTTTTGGCCCATCATGATCTTGCACATACCCACATCAAATAGGGTAAAGCCATCTAGCACATTGAAAGAAAGCCACAAAATCTCATATCCAGAGCATGGCATGAACCATCTCGCTCACAAATCCCAACCATAATAACAAGTAAATAGTTTAAGGCTAAAGACCCTCATGAACTCAATTCAAGTAAAAAATCAATCCACTTTCAAAAAGACCAAAAACGTGAAACCAAAAATCAAGCTATTTTCCCCAAGCCTCTAGAAGTCTCTCAATAACCATTTGACCCAAAAATATCCCTCCATAAACAATAACAAAAATCAACAAAATACAAAAATCAACCACAATAACCAATCACAAAATCAACAAACAATGCATTCAAGGGAGACATTATTTACAATTTTTCTAAGTTCATTTCATCATCACTAACTTTACTTAATAACCACCCACACAAAAATTCTCAAATGTTTATGATAACCCTTAATCTAACTTCCACTTCAACTTATTAAAAACACAACAAAATCAACATTTACAAAGAATATCAAATTATTTACTTTATTTAATTCAACAATTTTCTATAATGGGCGATCCCATAATAGTGGTTTAAATTTTTTGGCCATACTAGACATTGAATTTTTTTTTAACTAAATCTTCACTTTCGGACACCTATAGCAGGTAAACTATGAGGAATTTGAAGATGATGCAAACTAGAGTTTTGTGACATTTTTTCTATAGATTCTAAATATACTTTTTTCAAAAATTTTGGAATCAGATTGAACTTCTTTTTCCATCTCCCTTGAAAACTAATTTTTTTCAGAAAATGACATTTTTAAAAAGTGACGCTCACCGTATCATGCATAAATTTTTTTTCCATGAAGGAAAAAATTCTAATTCTTTTGAATTTAGATTTGTAACTTCAATATCTAGTGCTTCCACTTGGTTAGTGATGTAGACTCAAGGGCACAATCACAAACTCTTAACAACCTACCTATTTGAGGCATCTAACAAGATTATTCTAACCTCTTTGGACAGTCCAACACTCCCTTAAAGCTTGATAAGCAACTGAAAACACATTTCCCTCTTTAACACTCTTAAACCCTTGAAAAGGTGAGAAACCAATTTTGTCCAATTATTCCACAATTTTCCAAAACACCAGACCAAAACATGATTGATTCAAACACCCATTTCCAAATTACACCACATATGTGAGAAACAACATAGACCCCTTTGGACCATCGTTGACTTCCTATACACACCTTTGAAAAGTCTACTCAATTAGCCCAAAAATACAAAGAAACATACCACCAAACATTACACGAACCCCTGAAACCTTGGGGTAGCAAACAAATTTCCAAGAAAACACAGATTTTGCAATTGGATTCCTTTTGTACAAACTTTTAACCATCTAATCAGAAAACCCTTGTTTTTAGTGTATTCTTGAGGGTTTATTAAACTCTTGTACCCCGGCCTTCCCAGATCAAATAAAGACTTCAAATGAGTTCTATAGTCCCTGCACATGGTCAAAAGTTCATTATATGCACCATTCTTTTGGAAACTTTCCCAAAATCACACTTTGGCACTTCAATTCTATATGAAACAATGCTTGATTTTGAACAAGAACTCCTATCTACTAGCATTATACTCATTATTCAACATTTAGAATAGAAGGAAAACCATATGATAACATACTCCAGGCCATCCCACTGAGTAATAGGTCATACAATAGGTGGGATGGTCATTCCATGGCTATACCTTACTCAAACCCCTGTCTCAACAAAACAGAGCAGTCTAGGGAATTTGTTGATTCCACACACTAGAAGGTGAGTTAGGGCTTCAAATCAGAGAAAAATAGTAGTATACTCATGCATTCTTGAGAAACCAATAATATCAGACCATGTATAGCCTATACGGTTCAATACAAGTTTGTAAAAGAAGCAAAAACACAAAAATTCTAAGAAAAAAACAAAGTTTTATTGAGTTCTTTCTTCAAATCTTCCTTCCAACCATACAAAATGAGATTCTCATGTTATTTAAAGGTTCTCCTAGGCCAACCAACACCCAACCACCTTGCAGCTGACTTTTGAACCACTAATGACCATTGTAAGACTAATTACTACCCTTTACACAATTTGTCACCTTTTACAAGTATATTGAACACTTTGTGCAATGGTTGCAACTTATAACCCCTAAAACGATACCAAAAGCTTGAAAATAGCCTTATTACAATATCATAACCTCAATCTTTCCTATCCATATGCAAATTTACGGTTTTTCCTTCATAGGCTACAAAGCAACATTAGCACCAAGATTGCATCTTCCCACCTTTTGACCCCTAAACTTAAAGACTCATCCTAGTTCATGTGTAATGGTCTTGTTAGACCTTATTAGAGGAAAAGTACATCAAAACACTAACTCTTACCAATTGAATACCCTATTTTCTTTCAAATGATCACAAATTAAAGGTGAGGTGTAGGTGCTCCTGCACCATACAACCCCCCTAGAAAAAAATTCATGCCCCATGAATGGATGCAGGTACCAGTACCTCCATGTTGGAAGAAGACTCCTTTGATGCCTTGTGCTCCATACTTGCTTACACCTATATTCTACCATGCACCTATGTTTTGTGCTTCTAGTGCTATAGTAGGACCTATCAAAGGCCTCTGACATGTTATCATATGTCTCCCTTTCACCTCCCAACCATCTCCATCAATCACCATGACCTTGTGTTACTCTCCATGCTTTATTCTCTATCCATCAGTCCTCACAACTGTCATTTCACCTCTGTCAGATTTAACAAGTACTGTACTTATACCTTGAGAATCTGTCAGACCTGTACCTATTGTACCCAATGTCTTGCTATTGCTATAGACCTTTGTCTTCCCTTTCACTTGATCCACCCCACCCTGATCCATGAATTCAGACCTCAAACTTACTACCCTTGTTTGTATAGTCCTCTTCATGAATGAGTTATCAAACTTTAGAGAATCTATAAGATTTGATTGCCTTTCCTTTCGAAAAAATTGAATAGGGTAGACCATTGTCCCAATTAAAATCTTCTCCATTTGCTTAATCTCTCTGTGCTGTGATATAAACAACTTATCACCTTCCTTGCTCAGATTAACCTTTCCCATAACTTGCACATCAATTTTCCTTTCCTCTAGAGCACCATCCTCCTCAGATGATTAGATTCATTATCATTCAACACCACTATCTTAGCAATAGGTGGAGGTATTTTCCTTGATGCCTTAACACCATAACCCTACTCCACATTAGAAAATAGATTGTTCTTAGTGTCCTTAGGCCTAAGTGGCTCTTTTTTTCCAAAAATTACCACCTTAGACTTGCCTTTGTCCTCTTTTCCTACAAAGGAGTTAACTTGAAACTTTGACCATCCTTCCAAATGGTGTAGGTGTTTTCCCAACCATCATACATAGACTTCCTATCAAATTTCCATGGCCTCCCCAAGAGAAAATGGCAACAATCCATTGGCAATATGTCACATAGGATTTTATCCTTGTATTCCCCAATCTAGAAATCCACATAGGCTTGCTCATTTACTATTAGACTTTGGCTATCATTGACCCAAGAAACTTTGTAGGGTGCAACATGAGGAATCTTTTCTAGACCTAACTTATCTACCATATCCCTAGACACCATATTATCCTAAGAACCAAAATCAACTAATACTTGACACACTTTACCTTTGCATTTAGATGAGGTTTTGAATAGGCTCCTTCTTTGGCTCAGATCTTCTTCCTTTTGTCCTTGCAACAAGGTCCTTCTTACCATGATTTCCTCTCCTATTTCTGGATCTATAGGTCTGCTTGGTGAACTCACACTCTCTTCTTCATCTCCTTGTACATATTGCACTCTTTTATCACCTTTCTTTTCACTTCCACTAGCAACAATACTAAACCTTTCAGGACACTTGAATGATGGGTGTTCAAACTCATTATACCTATAGCATCTTCCTGAGAATTTACCATAATCTCTTCTTGATCTAAAGTTGGTTCTTCCACCTCTCCACCCTCCTCTTGCTTCAGGAACTTGTTCCTTGTTCTTCTCAGCATCTTCATGATCTTCCCTAAGCTGCCTTGATATTGAACTTGTACCTCTGCCCCTAGATGTACTACCTCTTCCTCTTGCTGCCTTCTCTTGTCTTCTTTTCAATTTTTCTTCAATCTTAATAGCCATTTGGAAACAATCATCCACTGTTTTTGGTGTCAACACACTAACCTCATCCTGAATGTTGTATCTCAACCCATTGATCTGTACCTAGCTACTTGTTCTTCTTCATCCTCATCACGCTTGTCTCTTATACTTAACCTCTAAAATTCTTTAGTATAGGTTTTCACATCTAAATATTTTTGCCTCAGATT
The DNA here is from genome assembly GCA_007258455.2 of Sequoia sempervirens. Taxonomy (NCBI): domain Eukaryota; kingdom Viridiplantae; phylum Streptophyta; class Pinopsida; order Cupressales; family Cupressaceae; genus Sequoia; species Sequoia sempervirens. The sequence continues at coordinate 20,293 of VDFB02077292.1, forward strand.
TTGAAGCCTCTTAAGTAACTAAACATTATAGTCTTTAGGAAGAAATTTACCTTTAATCTTCTTCTTCATCCTTTCCCAAGATGTGAACCTACTTTTCCCTTGCTTTTTCCTTTCTTCTTGTACAAAATTCCACCATACCAAGGCATGTCCCTTGAGTCTTGTCTTGGCCTTCTTCACTTTGTGTGATTCAACAACATCTTCACTATCAAAGTAACTCTCTAGAGCCTCTATCCAATCCAAAAGCCCCTCACTATCAAGTTTTCCCCCATACATAGGAACATCTATCTTTCCATGTCCTTCCTTCTTTATAGTCTTCAAGAGTTTTGCAGTCCTTGCATCTTCTGGATCCAAATCATCTTCTTCACTAGAGGTTTTCTCTTCCTCATAATCACTTTCATTCAAAAGGCTTCTACCTTTAGATTTGATCATGGCCATATCCTGCTTCAAAGCTGCTATATCTTTGTCATGGGTGTCAATCTTCCTTGCAATAGGGTTCCCTTTAGGAGGCATTCTCACAATCTTCTCTTCACCCAACTACAAAACCAAATCAAACACCAACACAAGATCTACAACTGTGCTCTGATACCACTATGATGCAGACTCAAGGGCACGATCACAGACTCTTGAAAAAATGCCTATTTGAGGCATCTAACTAGATTATTCTAACCTCTTTGGATAGTCCAACACTCCCTTAAAGCTTGATAAGCAACTAAAAACACATTTCCCTCTTTAACCCTCTTAAAGCCTTAAAAAGGTGAGAAACCAGTTTTGTTCAATTACTCCACAATTTTCCAAAACACTAGACCAAAACATGACTAATTCAAACACCCATTTCCAAATTACACCACATATGTGAGAAAAAACATAGACTCCTTTGGACCATCATTGAATTCCTATACACACCCTTGAAAAGGCTAGTCAATTAGCCCAAAAATACAAAGCAACATACCACCAAACATTACACAAACCCCTAAAACCTTGGGGTAGCAAAAAAATTTCCAAGAAAACATAGATTTTGCAATTGGATTCCTTTTGTACGGATTTTTAACCATCTAATTAGAAAACCCTTGTTTTTAGTTTATTCTTGAGGGTTTATTAAAACTCATGTAACCCGGCCTTACTAGACCAAATGAAGACTTCAAATAGGTTCTATAAACCCTACACATGGTAAAAAGTTCATTATATGGACCATTCTTTTGGAAACTTTCCCAAAATCACACTTTGGCACTTCAATTCTATATGAAACAATGCTTGATTTTGAACAAGAACTCCTATCTACCAGCATTACACTCATTATCCAATATTTACAACAGAAGGATAACCCTATGATAACATACTCCAAGCCATCACACTAAGTAACAAGTCATACAGTAGGTGGGATGGTCATTTAATGGCTATACCTTACTCAAACCCTTGTCTCAGCAAAACAGAGTAGTCTAGGGAATTTGTTGATTCCACACACTAGAAGGTGACTTAGGGCTTCAAATTAGAGGAAAATAGTAGTATACTTGAGAAACTAATAATATCATACCATGTACAACATGTACGGCTCTATACAAGTTTGTAAAAGAAGCAAAAACACAAAAATTCTGAGAAAAAAAAAGTTTTATTGAGTCCTTTCTTGAAATTTTCCTTCCAACCATACAAAGTGAGATTCTCATGTTATTTAAAGTTTCTCCCAGGCCAACCAACTCTTAACCACCTTTCAACTAAATTTTTAACCACTAATGACCATTGGAAGATTAATTACCCCCCTTTACACAATTTGTCACCTTTTACAAGTATATTGAACACTTTGTGGAATGGTTGCAATTTATAACCCCTAAAACTATACCAAAAGCTTGAAAATAGCCTTATTACAATATGATAACCTCAATATTTCCTATGCATATGAAAATTTAGGGTTTTTCCTTCATAGGCTGCAAAGCAACATTAGCACCAAGATTGCATCTTCCCACCTTTTGACCCCTAAACTTAAATACTTATTCTAGTTCATGTTTAATGGTCTTGTTAGACCTTATTAGTGACAAAGTACCTCAAAACACTAACTCTTACCAATTGAATACCCTATTTTCTTTCAAATGATCACAAATTAAAGGGGAGGTGTAGGTGCTCCTGCACTAGTTAGATAGTTTTTTATTTAATATTTTTTCTTTTATCAAGTTTCAAAGTCAAACCAATTACAATTCAAATATAGTGCGACCGTATAACACAAATTTTTTTGTATGTATCAAAATTCAATTTTTTTTGAAGGACTTCAATATCTGGTGCACTCATATTTTTTTATTATTATTTTGACAATATTTTATTTTTCCACATGTACAGAACAAGGAGTTTGATTTTTAGTGAAAAACCTACATTCACAAGAAATAAAAAATAAATATAATAATAAAATTAAATTTATTTAAAATTATACTTTTTGGGAAGCTTATAATAAGGACTACATACTTACAAAAATAAATTTTAAATGAATTCATTTGATCCCCCAAAAGGTAAATCAAAAATTATTTTTAATCAGCATTTTGATAGGTGTAAAGGAGACTCTGTTATAGGTATGGTTTAAAACTAGCAGGGTTCTATCCAAGGGGATTTGATCTAAGGTAGTTTGATCAAACCCTCTTCAATTGGAATGCTTTAAATGAAACTTTTAAAGGATTAAATCATTATATTTTCTAAAAATATGTGATTTCAGCAAAAATCAGAATCTCCCAGAAATTGTAAACCAACTTTGTGGGATCACCACTATGTATATTTATCCCAATTTCATATCAAGCAGATATAACCCATTTCCCACACCATAATTCTATTATAAGTACACACACACACACACAAACACACACACACATATACCCCAAACAAAAATATAACTTACATTTATTTACAACAGAAATAATCTTTTCCTATTTTCAGAATTTATACACAATTTCATGTATATATTTAAGTCATAACTCAACACTTAAAGAATCTACACAATAAAATGAGCAACCACTACAATAAGGAAACTATACTACACACCATTTCCACATTTCAATTACTCTTTTAACTTGGCCGCTAGATTCACTTAACAGGTTATCTACCATAATGATTTGTAATAATAATAATAATAACCATTATTGCCCAAAAAAAGATATTCTACTTTGTGTATTCAATTAAATCCTTCCATTTTAACTATAAGAAAAGTGTTTTAAATAACTAAATTCCTAGTAAAATTCCCAAAAACCATCATTTATATTCATATAAACATATACATATAATATATATGTATATATATATATATGTATACATATTTAAATATATTTTAAAATATGAGTTGCTATTTTATTAATACAAAATCAGATATAAAAGAAATATCCACAAATTTAAATCCATGTATCGATAATCATATATATATATACCCATTGCCTCATCTATAAATAATCGGTTATCATAAAAAGAACACAATGCGACAAAATAAACTTCTAGGTCAAACAAGTAAATTGAATGCTCATAAAGTACTATGAAAACATCAAATAAAATTTTGTAACTGTTGAATCAACTACTGTATGTATGATCATGGCTGCAAGGCAGCAACATAGGGAGAAGGAGAAGAGGTGTGATGGAATAGCCTCTAAAGGCTAGGCAACTTCCAAATAAAGAAAATAAGTGAACTCTATTAGTTGCTCATTATAGTACCCCTCCAGTTGCTACTATTTGTATCTATTTGCTTGTGTTCTTTTGCTAGTTGTTTGCTGTTTTGGATACTATATTGTATTGCTTCTAGTTACAACACTGATGCTATGTTAGTTGTTAAACTTTGTGGATGATTAATTGAATATCAAGATTATCTGGTAAGTTCGTATGAAGATGTTATGATAGACGTGTGTGTGTTATGGATATATTGTTTCTGAGTTTTAATGTGATTATCATGATGTGATTGATGTTTATGATATAATGATGCTTGTCAGTCCTGGTGAAGAAGATGGTGTAGCACTACTCACTTGTGAGTACCCTGTTGCACTGCGATTCTTCTTCATGGTGTGTTTTCCGATATATGATAATATGTTTAACAAGTGATATTTTATGTAGATATAGGTACTGGGTATCGGCTCCACCTACTTGTCAGGTCTGAGTGTACCCTAATCCAATAAAATCATGTTGATTCGGAGATAGTGTCAGGTCCTTGTTTAACCATTGTTCTTCATTGAACGAGTATCCAACTGTCGCCTATTGTCGTTTGTTGTTTTGTCTTGTCGTGTCGATTTTGTTTTTGTTATTTTATTTGGAAATTAACCACTGTTTAATTTAGTTAAATGGCTAATTTGTTAATATATTTGATTAAATGAAAATTTGTTGAAATATTAGATTAAACGTTTATGTTTATGTTTATGGTATATTTTATTAATTTAAATTAAACAAGTCAATTAATTAAAAGAGAATGTTAATTTTGTGAAAAGGAATTTCTTTAAAAGTAATTAATGAATTACTTGTGCAAATAGGATTTATGTGAAAAGCAAGTATTTTTAAAGAGTTGTTTTCAACAAGTTAAAAATATCTAACAACATGACTTGAGGGAAAATATCTTAGATATTTAATAATAATAACTGATTGAGCAATTTTTAGGAATGCATGATTACAATCAGTTAAGTTGTAACTTGAGGTAATTTAATTGAATTAATAAGCCTTTAGGGGTTGCAATTTGATACACAACATTTATCGGGAAGAATTTTCACAGTAGCAGATATACCAGAAAATTTTTGCACGATATTGGTTCAGAAAAAACTTTTATCTTAGTTTTGATTGTAAATGGAGTATGGGGTTTGATTGTTTTGGGTTTCTTCGTTAAATAGCCAACGTTTGAGTAGGATTGATAGAAGCTTCAGAATTTGAATCAACTCAGCTATCAAGTTTTACTAGGTTTTCTTCTTTTAGATTTCTCGTAAATTTTTGAGTAAATTTTGTAGAGAAGAATTCTTTTAAATAAAACCTGCACATGCATCAAAGTAATAGAGTAAGTGTTTCATTTAAAAAAAAAAAAAAACAAATATAGAAAAACCATGATTGTCTGTAATTAACGTTTTTGATTGGGAAAACCAAAAGTATTTCCTCCTATATCCTTTCTCCGTATATCGCATGCATGTTTTATTTGATTGGCGACTAGTATTCAATGGGAGAATTCTGAGTTTATGATTTGGTTGGAGGGATAGGGAATTCATGAAATCGTCGTCCTATTAAGGGAATGAATATACGATTTGCTAATTAGCTTATATTAGATTCCTGATTATTCATTGAATGGATTCAAAGTATTTTCTAAATTATAAAAATTTGTCTTGTCTTCTCTTTGAACCATAACCCTCCCTACATCTAGCGCTGCTTAAGCTGAATTTCTATGTAGGAGTTTATTAAAAAAAAAAGATTTAGAGTCTATTCTTCCTTTATCATTACTGCATAGCAGACCATAGAACTACCTTGAAAATATCATAATTCTCTCTTGATAACAGTACCTTGGGTTTAATAGATTCTCCTAAAAATTTTGCATGCATTATCTCTCATGGTGCTTTTATTTCTTGCATGCCATATTAACCAATTGTACTCTGTTTGAGTTATCTGCACTCAACTTGATAGATGATGCATGTTGTGTATTCATTTTTTATTTAATCCTCTCCTTTTAAATTGTCTTTGATGGAGCCTTTGTGTGCGCCTCCTATCTGTGCAAGTTGCTGCCCTAGTTCAATAAGCCTTTAGTTGAACTAGTTCGTTTCATGAACTATTAGTTAAGAATGATTGTAGACCGTTTCCATTCCCTATATTCGGTATATACTATCTTTTAGGTTTATAATATCTCACCAATGCATACTAGCATGTGGCCTTTCTGGTTTCTTCTCTTCACCGCCACTTTATGTTATTCTTTATTCCCCATCGTCTCATTTCCTTTCACTCGGGTCTTCAATTTGTATTAGAATGTAACATCAATTCTATTCTATACTAGGCTATTCTATCTTTGTCATCGCCTTGATTGATAAATAGATTGTATTTAATATTGTCCAAATTTAATTAATTTACTAATTCCATTAGCATTTTGTACCAGCTGCAACATTTGAGTATCGAAGGTTGTGGACGTATAAATATTCTTTCTGATTCCATACGCAGCCTGTCACCACGCCAACACTTGAACATTGCAAGGTGTATAGATTTATGTGACCTCCTTGGCTCTATTGTGACTGTTGTATTTGAACATGGTAGCTTGTATAGGGAGGATAATTCAGTCAGTAACCTTTCACAACTGTTGCACATGAGCATAATAGGAAGTTTAAAGATTTAAATTAGCCTCCTTGTTTCTATCGCTGCGGCAACTTTTGAAATTGAAATATTGTTATGGTCTTAGTAACCTCCCTAATTCCATCTGCTACCAGTTACAATGGCCACACTTGAGCATAGGATGTATAGATTTATTATAGCCTCTTTGATTTCATTCGTGATCTATTACATCTGTAGCCCTTGAATATAGAATACTGTAAAAGATTTAAATAATCTCTCTGATTCCATTGTCATTCTAACACAGCTGCTGCACTTGAGCATATTAGGAAGTATTAAGAATTAAGTAACCCCATTGGTACCATTGGCAGTCTATCACAGTTGTAGCACTTGACATTCAATGTTTATAGTTTTGTTTGGGAATTTGATATTTGATTCCAATGTATTTGTACCCTTGTAGGAATTTTATTATTATAATTTCACTATGTGAATTGCTGCCATAGGTATTTGCATCCTTAGATTCTCTTTGTATAGCTGAGTCTAGAGGTACGTTTTGCACTAGTGAAAGGTTTAGGAATGGGATTCAATGGAACTATACCGCCATATTATTCTCCTGTGCATGCGTAACAGTCTGAAGTAAATTGTTTGTTTTGCAAAATGAAATTTCACCGGATTAGCCAGTGTAACCCCCATGTGCATGCGCTATTGCAGATGTTTAGTTTTGCATGATTTAATAAAGTGTAGTTAGTAAGCTATTTCAAACTGCTGCAATAGAAGCTTAATAAACTTAAAGTGCAGTTTTACAATCCTGCCATATAAAATTAGTATGACATGAAGTCCTCTTGTGCATGTGTGATTGTAGACAGTTAGATTTGTTAGTTTGTTACAGTGAAACTTGAGTAAGCCTTAGTGTTTTTAATGTAAAATAGAAATGTGTTAGTTTCTATTGGTTCTTGTAATTAATAATTACAATCTAATTATAATATATTTGTTTTATTATAAAAGATTTTAGATTTATTTTGTTATGGGAATGACATAATGCATCTATATTGTCAAAATATTATTTAATATCGTTAGATTTAGATTGATGGTCAATTTAGTTGTAATTTTCATTTCATTTAAAAGTTGAAGCTTTTATATTAAATTTAACTATTAGGAATTGGAATTCCTTAAATATTATTTATTTAATCAAGTTTGAATTGAAAAGATTTTAGTATTATGAAATATTTGAAATTAATTTGTTATAATTGTGTGTTTTTGAGTTGAAAGGTGTATTTAAGTTTTGAATTTAAATTGGTGCAATTGTATTTTGGAACTAAGGGTAGTGAAATGATTAAAAGTTTGTAATGGTTAAATTGTCTTGATTGCATTAATAATTGTTTGCTTGTTTTTGGAGATTATGTTGGAAGTATGAATTGAAATTTGGATCTGTGATAATTATATAAAAGTTCAAGTGCTTATTCAAGAGTTTCGTCTGTGATTGTTAACATGGTTGTCAAGTATGTCTTGTTAGACTGTTTGAAAGGAACACATGTTGCTTTTATTGATAGAAAACGGTAAGTTATTGTATGAGTCACTGTGGTAGGTGGTCATCTAAAGTTTTCCAAAGGCTAGGAGACTTTTTGAATGAGTTGTTTATTCTGTTTAAGTAATGATAATCATTTGTGTTAATGTATTGTGAGATAGCCATGCACATTGTGTTTGTTACCTATGTGGTAACCGAGAATAAAGTATTTTGTATCATGAATGGATTGTGGTGATGATTCAATTTGTTTGAGCTTGATGGCTATCTTTTTGGTTTAATAAGTGTTGTAATATTGTAAAAAGGAAGAGTGGCTTTCAATAGGGGTCGGTACCCAAAGTGGTAGCCAGGGTAACTTATCAGAAGTTATTAATCCAGTGAAAATATTAATAATTGTACTTTGGATTCATTAATTAAATTCAAATAAAGAAATTCCTCACCTAGTGCCTTAATGCCCATTTAGATTAAGGGTAGGTTAAGAGGGCCTGGAATGGCTTGTCATCTACCTTGGTTTCCTAAAAGGTAATTCAACTCAACATGAGTATGTCTAGGGTCTGGGAATTGGTAGAGACTGCCAGGGTAGCTCTGGATGAGGGCCAGTAGTCTAGGAAGATTCACCAGGGTAACTTAGAACAAATATGTGATGACACTCTGTTCTGAAGCATGATCGTAGTCTCTTGTGTAGAGTTAACTGTTACATTGTGGTCATCTCTGGAAGCATATGTTGTGAATACTATGGCTTGATGTGGTCATGTTGTTATGTGTTTGTCAACCATGTAAAGTAATATATGTTCTTTGTTGTTAGTTTGATTGTCTTCTGGACCTGAAATTATCTCCTAGCACGGAGGGAGTGGACCTTTGGGTTCCACGCGGTTGGGTGGAAACCGTGTTATACCTTATTGGATATTCTTATAGATGAAATTATACTTGTAGCTGGTTCTTGTTACTTCATTGATCGTGATAGTGGATACAAAATGTGTTTGTGGACGTGAATGTTGGATATGATGAGATCATTACCCTTATTGTATATTTACCTCATGTTTATGAGTGTACTCATTGTAACATCATTATGATGTATTGAGATTTATGAGAATCTCACTGGATGTAATCTAAATATTTAAATGTCTTGACTGTATAAGTTTTGAAAAGTGGATCATTCATGAATGTGAATTGTACTTATGTTTTATGACTTTAATATTATGGTGTGATGTTCCTAATTATAATGTTTAAGTAATGTCATCTTGGAATCCTTAAGAAATTTATGTAATTGAATGACTTTTAAAAATATATATTTGGATAATTCGCTACTTTATGCTTTGTCCTTTGGATTCCCTGGCAGGTCGTTACACATAGATTTTGAAACAAAATGCATTAGAAATGAATTCCAATTGCTAGACATATTACCTAACATCAATTATAGTGCACCATGAATTGAATTTATCAAGCATATGACTGAATATTCATCCAAGCCAAGGCTACAAGCAATGACATAGGGGAGAGAAAGGAGTTTGAATATTTACCAAATATGAGACACAAAATTCATCATAAAAAATTGAAATATAAAACACAAGAAGGCCATCGAATGCCATGAAAGAAAGGTACCATTATGAATCCAAGTCTCCAATAAAGAATAGAATCACATGGGGAGAAGGCGAACATTAAGGCTTTCGCAATGATGCTACAAGAAACAGATATCAATAGTATATATAAGCATTGAACCTCAGGCAAAATGATCAAAAGAAGGTGAGATTGATGAAAGATAAAAGAATTAAAGAGATACCTGGATGTAGTTTGATGAAGGCCTGATAAAGGATGAAAGAAGTAAGATGTTACAATAGAGTTTGATAGAGCTTGGTTCCCCAATATGGTTCACAAATCGGTTTAAGTAGCAATTCATTGGCCTCATACCCATTCTTTTCTACTCTTTAATCGTCATTTCCTAAAAACTCTTAAATTTTAACTTTTACCATGCATATTGCTAAGTTTATATGTCAAATATTGTAGTTGCAATGGTAATGATAGACTTGCATGCATAACATAACCGACCCTAAGGCGTGTGCTAAGTGGCTAGCTTGCAGAAGGCAAGGGAACTAAGGGATAGACACAAAGCTAGTGAGAATAAAAAGTAACACCAATAATAAAGACCTATCTGTGCACCGGATCTAGTTCAAAAATTCTATACTAAACTAACATGCCTGCTTGATTCAAATTCAAAAGAGATGGAAAATAAAATAATACTGTACTATCAACTAAGAATAATGCACATTTAAGCTGACCGACTAAACAAATTCCCTAAAATTTGTTTCTATTGATATTTTTGAGGTGGTCATGATTTATTGATAACAATTTGAGAAGGAAAAATAGAGAGAAAACTTACCAAGTTAGTCTCTAAAAGATGGAATTCTTATCACAACGAATGAAGAAGGCTAATAAGCTCTAAGAGCCCATGACCATCAATTATAGGTGAAACCGAATGGCATCATCCACTATGTTACTGCAACCATCCTTGAATCTAAAGCCAAATGTTCAAAAATGATGTTACGACTCCAAGACTCACACCCTTCAATGAATTCGTTCTCGAATGGTGGAGATTGTTTTCCTATCTACATCATCTGTCTCATAGGTTGTAATTACCCTTATTTTCTTTCTTGTTTGGTCTCATAAGTATTGAGTAACTAGAATCCAGGCAAGTTACAAATCAAGAACCAATGTGTGTCTCCCCGAAAAGATATTTGTTATTATTCTTCCAAGAAGAAGTTATAAGATTTTTGAACACAAAAATCAAACAAAAATCCTACAAAAATAACAAGTTTCCAAATGGCAAGTAGTTCAAAGTCACGCATGTGCTTCAAACAATTATTTTTCTACCTTTTTAATTGCTTTTACAGTTTAGCCATTATCTCATTCCATTTAATATTTTATTTTAGATTATAATATTTCCCCGCCTTTTTAATTTATTAAAAATCCAACATTAATAATTAATATCTTTATATTTAATTTTTGAAATACTTTTTACTTAGCAATTTGATTTAATAAATTATTTAACCAAGGAAACTCAAAATACAATTTATCAACATGGTATTTTTAATAATTTATTTAATTCAACAATTAATCAAACAACATAATTAAACAAATTTAATTCAAACAACCCAAAACAACATTTATCAAATATCATAAAAGGGTGAATCATGGAGGGGAACTACACTGTAACTGAAAAGCTTTCTATTTGTACTATTTTTTTAACAAAAGAATAGTATTTGAAGAAAAGGTTGCACATCTTTGTGACATTTGGGAAATCAGTTAATTGAATTTCAGGATACTTGTAAGGATGATGAAGAACGGGCTGCCGAAGACAAGTACTCGAATTCGATCACAAGATTGTTTGATGACAAAGAGGAGGAACTCTCCTTGTGTGATCTTAGCATAGAATGGGCGGATTTGAAATATTGTTGTCTCAATGGAGAATCTTAAATCGAAAAAGAGGATTTCCATTTTGACTTGGACTTGGATAGGTGCAAGTCCATGGCATTTGGCATTTCCTCGACAAACGATCTCTTTCACCAAGGCCGCCTCCTTGCTCTCAATATTTTGGGTGCATATGCAGTGAAAGGGCTCAAGGACCAACTCGGATTCGACGCCAAGCTACCATACACATTGGGTTGGATGGGATTTGATGCCAAGCTTCCATATGTGTTGGGTTGGTTGGGCATCGAAGGCCAAGGTTTATGAAAGGAATGATAAGTATGCTGATTTTCTCTTCATGAGCATCTTACTTGGTTGTCCCATTCTCAGAGTTGGATGTCATGAAACAGACTTAGGAACAGTCTACAAGTTGGTCCCTTAAGAAGTAGTGCACCAAGTCACACCAGAAATGGTTTAATTTTTTCTTAAATTTTTGTATGCATGTAGGGGATTTGAGAGTGAACATTTTTTGTTAGGCTTACAAATTTTTCTACAAAATAGTTGTGATTAACACACTTCCCTTACAGTTTCTAAAAAAATCTCCAAGAGGCTTTGTAAGGATATATTTATTTATATTTTTGCAAATATTGTGATCTCTTTCATCTATTTAATCATTGAAATAAATTGTTAAATAAGTACCATCCATTTTTAGTGTGTTTCATCATTTTCTCCATTATGTTGTTTTGCAGGGGTGGTTGTGGTAGATGATCTAGGCTATGGAAAAATAGCATTACAATATATAACTGCTTGCTCTATGATGCTTGGAATTTTAACAAAGTTCATTATATTTTTGTAAATCTTAGTTGTCATTGAGTTTTTTGTAAATCTCAGTTGTCACTAAGTTTTTGTAAATCTCAGCTATCATTGACTTTTTTGTAAATCTCAGTTATCACTGAGACATTGAATGTAAGAGGTTTTGATTTTCCAATGTGGCTTAATGAAGTAAACTTTTAGAGTGGGTTTTTCTCCACTCATAAATACTATGTTGTGGCTCCTCTTGTTGTGTCTGATCAATTATATTTGTTCAAGCATTTAAGTCTTCATTTCATGGTGCTTCTCTCAACATTTGAATATCTATACTTGAAATTTATATGCATAAATTTGTGAGGACTAATTAATTTAGATTTGATTTGTAAATGACTAAACCATGACTAAATAAATGACTATCATGAATAAAATAAATGACTACAATGAATAAAATAAATGACTACAATGACTAACTAAATGAATACAATGACTAAAATAAATAACTGCAATGACTAAAATAAATGACTACCATGATTAAATAAATGACTACCATGACTAAATAAACAACTACCATGAATAAATAAGAAACTATCATGACTAAATAAATGATTACCTTGAATATATAAGCAACTATAATGACTAAATAAATGTTTAGTTAACAACAATCAATGACTAAATGAACAACTAAATATACCACCAAATTGATCAACCAAAACAACCAATAAATGACTAAAAATGGTTTAGTTATGAATTTGGTCATGTTATATAAATGATTGGAAATAAACTACTAATGGTCACATGACCAAACTACTGATCACATGACCAATTTTTAGTAGTTTTTTAGTCATTATTTCTATTTTTGTACTAGTGAACTTAATTAAGCTTCTAATTTTCTAGATTATGTATTCCAAAGCCTTATTCTTCCCGTTTTCCAAAATGGGAACCAACATTAAAAAAATGCATTCAATAATTAAATTTCCTTGGATCATGTGTGTCCTAGAATTATAGGTCAGGACCCATTCACCCATGGGAGAATGGGTCCCCTTTAAGTGTTAGGACCCATTTTAAAATATATTCTTGGTGATATTTAAATGATCAAAATTTAAATTGGAAGTGTCAGCTTTTGGAATCTATTTTTTGAGAAATTAGATAAACATTAGATAAACACCTATAAATACATATTCTTTTTATCATTTGAAACCTAAGTTGCATGATCTATCATTCCTATTAAATAAATTATTGTCAAGAGCTTTCAAGAGAAGCATTATCAGTCATCTACAATAGCAATCAAGATCCTAACATCATTTCAAATTTATGTGTGTTCATGTCATTTTTGGAAGCTAACATTATGATGTAGGTTTTCAAGCATTCAAACATCAAAGAAATCAATCAATCAAGCCAATTAAGCAAGATCCAAATCCTTGGAGTGATGTGTTTTTCTTCAGTCCTCCAAGGGAATCCATTGAATGCTGGTGAGTTTTATCAAGCATTATTCATTCAACATTTCCTTACTTTTCCATTATCTTTCTATCCAGGTTTAATTACTAAATTGTGGTTTGACTAAGCCAAACCCCTATACAAACAAACAAATTTCCCCTCTCTTTGTGTATGTGTATATTATAGGTTGAAGAAGGATTAAATATCTTAAATGATAAATCCTACATTATTACATAAGTTGTCATCATTGTTGTCAAGCCATGGAAACAAAATTGCATACTTTATTTTCATCACTCTGATAGTGTGATATGTGTCAAACAAAAACCAAGATCCAATATTAGAGGACTGTGAAAAATTATTTTGGAGCCCTAAATTGAGACCCATTCACCCATGGGTGAATGAGTACCTTTTCTCTCCTCATTTTTTTTGGTGATAGGTACATGTGTTCATACCCTTCTTAGATCTTTCTATAAAGTTCTGTAACAATCTAGATGCATTTTCAATAATTTTTGTTTTATGCATTAGGTTTTATTGTTCATTTAGTTTATGCACTTCAAATCATTTCAATTTGTTTGAGATCTTTCCTACTATCCTAAGGACTATGATCGAAGTCTGATTGACTCACCATTAAGCTTGAAAGTTAACCTTTATTCCTCGCAATCTCTCTCCTAATGAAATTGGGAACAAGGAAAACCCTTTGCATCCTAGCTTCTTAGCATTTAGAACTTTAGGATTAGGGAACCCCCTTTTCCATATGTTTCATAAATAATACCTCCACAAAGGGTGCATCACAAATATCAAAGAGGATCTGCTCAACACATGGGGGGTCACACCTTAGGGAGTATCACACATGATACCAAAAATAACAAATGACAAATCATGGAATGGAGGATCATATAACTTTAGGGAATATGAATCATAGTATTAACACTAAGGGGAACATAACATGCCATGAAAATTCATGCTTTTAGGGGATATCAAGTTTAATACCACCACAAAGGAGACACTAACATAGAGGAGGTCACACTTTTGTAAGAATTCCTATGATGTTTATGTTAACATGGTAGCACTTTCTAGGAGATGTATATTATCATCATTAAAAAGGGGCCATTTTTTATGCAATAATTGTGTGGGTTAATATATGCCCCCCTTAAAATGTTAGTGTACTTGATACACTAAATTTTTAAGGAGATATAAAGGGATCCCTTGTAGCATGGAATGCACCTACCACAAAGCTACCTAACCCTTGCCTCCAAGTGTAGGGACAAAGATAAGCGATGATGAATGATAACACATTTCTCCTTACATTATAAAATATGATTACATAAAACCAAATTTATACCCTAGTGCATTGTAATGAGTATCACGTGATGCTATAATTACCACATGGAAAGGAGCAATAATGAGTTTAGTTTAATCTATTATCCTATCAAATTTATCATTGTAAGGATCTAATTCTTGTTGGAAATAGGATGCTATTTAATTGCAATCCTAAACATTATTTCATGTATCTTCTAAGTCCTTGGAAAGTGTTCCCCAACACTAGGATTAGAAAGAGATTAAGTTTGAATGAAATAATCATGTTAATTGACATTTTTAATTAATTCTAAATGTTAGGAACATGTGAGTGCATCCAAGATGAGTTCCTAAATAATAGGAGAACATGGGGCACTCACATGGAAGGTGGAACCCACCTTGGGTTAAGTTAACTATTTGGAGAAAAAGATAACACTTTTGTAATGCATGTAAAACTCCTAGAAGTTAGGGATTGAGGTTTACGTGCATGAAGTTCAGTTTAGTTTAATTTAGATCAGTTTAGTTCAGTTCAATTTAGTTTAGTTAAGTTCATATCAGTTTAGTTCAGTATAAGTTCTGTGATAGGGGAATATAATCATTAAAAAGATGAGTAACAAACTAAAGAGAGTGCAAATAACAACTAAACAACACCCTACACTTCAAGATTGGGCAAATGATGAACTTAACAACATAAAAATGGAACCTTTTACTTTGTAGAGTTGTTCTTTGGTTGGCCCTTCAATTGTAGATGAGATGTATGCTCCTTGATGGCAAGTAGATGCAAGATGTGAAGTGTGAGATGCAAGATAGTTGGAAAAAATGGATGCAAATGGCTAAGTGTAGATTGAGAAACAAAATTGTAAGAGTTTGGCTAGCAAAATGATCTCCCCCAAATGAAAGAAAAGAGGGGTTATTTATAGGAATTTTGAGAATTCCTAGAAGAAATGGATGGTTGAGATTGATCCCAACATGGACAAGATGTAGGGCTATGGTGAGTTGAGAACTCACAAGCCCTCACATCTTGACATGTGGCAAAGGGAGAGGCTTAAAAAAGATGAGGTGGACATGAGGTGTAAGGGAAGTACATGACATGGATGTACTTCAAAGTACCATTGGGATTTGGTCAAGATATCCTCATAAAGAATGTCCTTGTCCCATGTGGGTGAGAGGACATGTGAGGAATTAAAAATTCCTCAAATATCCTCATGGGGAGAAGGGAAATAATAAATAATTTCTTTGAGTGGATTGGGGAATTAAAAGTGAATTAAAAATTCACATGGGGAAGAGAAAAGGAATTTAATATTCCTTGAAAGATGAGAGTGGAATTAAAAATTCCTCAAAGGACTTTGGGAAGACAAAAGGAATTAAATATTCCTTGGGGGATGGGAAGAGTTGACTAAAGGGGGTGATTAGACAAGTTGATGAGGGGTTAGAGGAAGGTTAGGTGGTTAAGAAAGATTAGAGTCCAACTTGCAAAAGTTGGAGGATGTGACACCTCCTAATCAAGGATTAGGCATGTGCACATCCTAATGATGAGATTAGAAGAAGGATTAAGATTAGATAATAAAAGGTGGAGGATGTGAGATGTGAGGAATTAAATAAATGTCATATTTAATTAATTCATTTGATGAAAGGAGGACTAAAGAGATAAGGTATTATTGATTAAATACCTTAGGGATTTGGCAGAATTAAAGTTATTAATTAAATAATAGCAGTATTACTTAATTAATGAAAATAAGACGAAAGGGGATGAATTTGGATAAATTAAGTGTCCAAATTTAGATGTCTACATTTTTTCCCTTTTTGAGATGGTGTTACTGTTGGTGTAATTAATTAATTATTACACTAGCATAAGTTAACTTAGGTCATAAATCATTTAGTCCTAGGTTCAATCATTTAATAAATGGGATAATATTCCCTTTCCTAGTTTGTGGATAAGATTCCTTCTAGAACTTATCTCATCATTTAATCATCTAGATAGGGTTCACATGTTGTTAGATCAAGACACATGGCAACATCTCATGCATATTAGGGTTTTCCTCTTGCCTATATAATCAGGCATCTTGTTCATTTGTAATATATCAATCAGATATCAGATCAATCATATTATCAATAGAATCTTTAATCAACATTCCATTGTTGCAACACTTCTCTTTGTGGTTGATTATATTTCGTGGCTAAAGTCCTACATTGAAGATTCCAGAGATTCAGGGGCTGTGCAATCCATCATCTCAATAGTTACGAAGTAGCATCATTTTAAAGATCATTAAAACATAGAACCTAGAAGAAGATGGTTAGATTGGGAAAGATGCCCCAATCATTCCTTTGAATGATTAGGAAGGGAAAAAGATGATGAAAATTAGGGATGAAGGATGCCCCCTCGAGAGGACATGTGGGTTCAAGAGAACACAGGTGGGCTCTCAAAATGGAGGAGATGATGCAAGGGGAATAAGGATGATGATGCAAGGGGAGAGTGATGAAGGAGATGAGGAAGATGATGCAAAATGAAGATGATGAAGCACAAATGGATGACCAAAGGTGATGTTTCCCTAGTCAAGGTACAAGCCAAAAGGGGGTTGATGGGGGATGGAGTGTTGTTAATGAGGGATCTCGAAACAACACGAGGATAGGGAAGGATACATCCCCAAAACACCATTAAAGGATTGGGAAGGATACCTTCTGATAATGATGAAAGTGTTGTTGATGAGGGAAGGATACATCCCAAAACAACACCAAAGGGATAGGGAAGGATAATGATGGATGATGAGGATGATGATGATGGTTCAAGGTTGGTAACAAGACCAGGGATAAGACCAAGGATTTTATTAGAGTATTTGTGTGAGATATGAGTTGATGAGGATAGGATTAATATGTGAGAGAGGATGGAGAATGATGAAGGATGAAGGGATGGGGGGATTTGGATAGATGAGAAGATGGGGGAAAACATGCAAGATGATGTAATGAAAATATGAGATGCAATTTTCCATCATTAGGAGCACTGATTTTTGCTATAGCAGAAGACACAATACACCAAGGTATAAAGGACCAAGGCAGATTAGTTCTAATGCATGAAACAAACAAATCAAACAAGAAGGCTATCCCAACACCCCAAAGTCGTGATGACCTTGGTCGGGCCAGGTGTTGGGATAACCACAAGAACAGAAGGATGCCCCAGCATAAAACAAGACCTCAAGGATCTTGGTGGGTACTACGTGGGACAACCAAGAAGACAACACCAAAGAAAAGATCAATATACACCCCTATGTTGACTAGTCAAAGTACACCATGATATGATGGATCAAGGTGACCATGAAGAGTGATGATAGGCAGCTCAAATGATAAATAAAAGCCAAAAGCATCAAAAGATCACAATCAATTGCAAATGTCCTTTTCCATAGGATCCAAGGGATGGATAGGATTGATGAGGTCTAATAGGAAGGATGCATCCTATTGAGACCGATGATGGATACTAAACTAAAAGATTGATATGACGCAGGATATTCAGAACTGATTGGATCTGATGATACAAGTGGATCTTGTTGGTTAAGAACCAACTAGATAAGGGCATAGCTTGATGACACGACACAAGATAGGAGACTAACAAATCCTAAAGACCTAGGGGCTCAGGGGCCGATCAAAGATTAGCCTTTCCTACGTGAAAGCTCAGAGCCCTCATAGTTTGAGAAAAGGATAATGACAGACCATGGATAGAGACTTCGATGGATGATAAAGATGGGATAGACAATAGGACCAAGAGATGAAGACTGATGATAGATGATAAAGGATTAGATGGACAAAGCATAAAGACCAATGATAGGTGATAAAGGAACGAATGGACAGAACCTAGGGATGGATCAAATGATCAACCTTGCCTACGTGAAAGTGCAAGGGAAACGTAGTTTGACTAAAAGCAAAAGATAAGTGATGGATAAAAGATGATGAGATAACCCTAGATAAGGGGATACAATGATTCGACTGATACGATGGGACAAGATAGACCTGTTGGATTGAATCGGAGGATGGTGACTACACAAAGCTCAGGGATGGGAAAATTATCCAAATCATCAAAAGACAACTTGGGAGGATGATATGATGGAGAGATACCAATGACAAGGGATTATAAGATGGGATGAGGAGAAAGAGATGAGGTTTGGGAGATGAAAAGGATTCCTTGGATTGATGAATATAAGGATTTGGAGATGAAAAAGACTGGTTGGATTGATGGAAAGGGATGCCATGATGGAAGGATAGGAAGATAAGGATGGGGAGATGGATATAAGGATTGTGGAGGGATGGGAAGATAAGAATGGGGAGATGGATATATCGATAAGGAGATAAGGATAGGGAAATGGATGGGATTGCTTTGATGGAATGAATGATGTCTCCAAGGACTATATCACAAAGGAAGATAGATGCCCCCACTCTAGATATGTCATGTATAATGATGCATGAGTGATGCAATAGAGAAGGATAGGAAAATAAAGGAGTGAGATGGATGAAGATAGGATGCATGGATAAGGGAGGGAGATTGAGGGTAGCATGACAGGTGGATAAGGAAGGTAGACGAGTGCGAATGACAGTTGGGATAGTGTGCAGATGAGGGAGATGTATGCTAAGAGGTGCCCAAAGTATGCTTATATGTTTTCCCCATTGTTATCAAGATCACAAGGAGGATGGAAGGATTGGGATAAATGAGATATGCCAAGAAGGATGTGCAAGATAAGTAGGATGGAGGGGATGAATGAAAAGGATGTATAAGAGGAAGACAGGTGCATAGATGGAAGCATAGCAGATGGAGGGAGTACATATTAGGAAGCTACCCCGAGTGCAGATGGGGATTTACGCATGACACCTATTTTCCAGGTTTTCATCATTGTAGTTATCCAAGGTGCTTGTTTGCCAAATTGTCACCATTGGATGAATTATTTCTCTTTACTATTTTATTTGTTGATTTTTTTGGAGTTTTTGACTTTTTTGGATTTTTGGACTTTTCTGGATTTTTGGATAACATGTGGAAGGAGATGGATAAAGATAGCGAGGCGAATAAGTGGTTTTAGAAGACATGCGATAAGGATATGGGTGAAGGACGCAAGCATCAAGTTCTATATCAAGTATTAAGAGCCCATGTTCGAATCAACTATTGGTTGTTGGTACAATCTTATGAGGATAAATGGATTATGCAAGAGGATGAATTAGAGGGATTTGAGAGGGGAGATACATGGGATAATGGATGGGATGTTGCAAGGGGTATGGATAGAATGATGGGGTGGATGTATGGTGGGGTGGTGAGTTCAAGACCAACATTGGCACATGTGGTGGTGTATGTGGAAAGATCAGCGGATGAATGGATGGAGAATGTGGGGATAATGGACTAGATGGAATAGTGAATTTTAGGACATAGGGACCCAAAACAGACTTAGGAGATGAAAGGGGTGTATGACTAGTTTTTGGATTACCAACTTTGGATGTTCTTGTAGATTTTTCATTTGATGGAATTGCATATTTTTTCTTTGGGACCCACATGGTTTTGATATTTTCTTTGCTGGGCCTTTGTGGCCGATGGGATTGATTTGGATTGTGGATTTGATTTTTCTTTTCTTCAACATGTTGTTTAGAGGGGACATGGGGAGCTTTAGATTCATGTGGATGTTTGAATTTATGTAGTTTTACTTTAGCATCCAGAGTTATTTTATTATCAATGGGATGGGTGTGAGGAGATAGACGATGTGGAGCAATGGAGGTAGGATGATGAGGATTATGTGTAGATGGAGGATGTGCAGGTATGTGCCTTTGTTGATCCTGATTATGGGACATGCAAGAGGGATTTTTATGATGGATGACATGGATAGGTGTTGGATGGATGAGCGAATGAGATGGAGGAGGTGATCTTGGGATATACAGACCCAAGATGGATAGAGTGGGTGGAGGGACATAAGAACCCAAGATGGATGGAGTAGATGAAGGATGGGATATGGTGGATGGAGGGATGTAAGGACCCAAGATGGATGGATCAGATGAAGGAGGAATATGGATGGTTGTTTTGAGGCGATATGATAGAGGAGGAGGGATTGTAGCATATGATTTGGTGGAGCAATGGGAAGAGCTGACATTTCTTTTGGAAAAGGCTCATTGAGGATGTCTAGAGGTTGTACCAACACGTTTAGATTGTGAGTCTTGGGGAATAGATCCAAGACCTTGCATGCAGATTTGTTCTTTGACTTGGATGGGATCTAAAATAC
The DNA here is from genome assembly GCA_007258455.2 of Sequoia sempervirens. NCBI lineage: Eukaryota > Viridiplantae > Streptophyta > Pinopsida > Cupressales > Cupressaceae > Sequoia > Sequoia sempervirens. The sequence goes on from VDFB02077292.1 coordinate 41,227, forward strand.
CTTGCTCGTGAAGGCCTAGACCTTTTCCTTGATAGTTCATGTTCTTGAGCATTCGATCCATGATAGGATTTTTGTTATTCTGAAAACATGACGCAAGTCCATTATTAGGCGAGGGATGATGGGTGGTATATACACTGTGTTTTTCTTCTGCAAGGAGGCCACCATGGAAGAATGTGAGAGTACCAAGGGGATATGCAAGCGGTGTGGGGATAGCATTTTTAGGCGATGATGGGGAATCCTGAGAAGGAGATGATGGGATAGCAGCATTTGGATGGGTGGTATCTGGAGAGGGAGTAGGGGATATGATAGGATCTGATTTTTTGGTAGCAAGCTCATGCAATGGAGACAGAGATGGAGTGGTAGAATCTTGAATGTCAAGAGGATCATGGGATGGAATGGATGGGGACTATGATCTTGTGGTAGACTAGATGGGATGGTAGGATCTTGATTTGGAGGAGGGGATATGTTGGCATGCTTTGGATCAGGCTCTTGGCATGACTCATCGTGTGCAGCAGGCATGATAATGGAGTCATGGGGGGACTCTTCAAGTGGGGAAGATGGAAGGATGGAGGATTCAAAATATTCCTGGGAATGGATACTAGGAGTGGAAGAAGTGGATTGGATTTGGGTGTCGTCGATAGGTTCGACGGCTCTCGGAGTAGGGGGTGGGTGTTCAATGGATTTGGTAGATGTGATGGTAGGAGATGGGGACTCAGGTGGATTCAAAGGATGTGATGGTAGGAGAATCTGAACTTAGTGGATTTAGAGGATGTGATGGTAGGAGATGGGGACTTAGTGGATTCAGGAGGATGTGATGGTATCATCAATGATAGGTGTTGGATGGAGAAGAGGGGTCTGATCACTAGCGACCATAGATGATGGGTTGGGATGGCATGGTCCCATGACTGCAATGTGTGGAGTGGGGGATATTTCCTTTGTAATAAGTCCTTGGAGAAACTTGAATACGCTAGGCTGAGATGGCAAGGTGGGAGGGGATGAAGGTTTATGGAATAGTGGACTAGGATTAGTCGATCATGGATGGTCCGTGGATATGAACGGGAGTCGGACTGGACGGACAGACGGGTGCGATGTCGAAAAAGATATGGGTGTGTGTCTATATCAAAGGTATTAGGATGGTGGATTAGGATGGGAGAAATGCAATATAGGGAGGATATTGGGTTGGAATTATAATTGGTGGTGTGTTTTCGAGGAGGAAAGGTGGAATAGGGATTGGCTGAGAAGATTGGTATAGGAAAGATTAAATTGGTGGGCATGTGGATGAAGGATTGAGATAAGAGGATGTGGATGGGGGATCAAGATAGGGGTATTGTGATGGCAAAATAGGATAAGGGGATGATGTAGATGAGGATATGATGGATATGATGGACATCCCTTGTCAAAGGTAGCATAAGGAGTGTGATTAGGCATAGATGAAGACATGATGGGATAACTCGATGGGGTGATTGGATTTTGGAATGTGGGTGGGGAAAGCTTACTAGCAATGATAGTGTCAAGGGGATCTATGTCGTATACCTCTTGATCAACAAAACTTTCATTATCATCATTGACGTAATTAGGGTTTCCCTTGACTACTATTGATGGTGAATAAGGATTCATAATGATGAAAGGGATGGAGGATGGTTTTCGATGGGAACAGACTAAAGGTCAAGCTAAAATTTTAGGTTAAGCTCAGATTAGGATTGAATTAAAGATCATATTAGGATGATTAGATGATGCGATGGGATTGATTTTGATGATCAGATTTGATTACTAAAGGATGACCTCAACACCGAATCTGCTCTGAGATGGAAGTAGATTGATTGGGTCAAATATGATTGGATAGGGATGTGATTGGATGCGATTGGATTGGATTGATTGATGATTGATATGATCGACTGATGAATCAGATAGGATGACGAAAGGGACTTTAAATGCCATTCAGAGATTACCCTAGGTGACTTAGGATGTTGATTGATCGGATTAAATGATAAAGAGATGATTGCGGCACCAAATCCACTTTGATATTGAAAATGGATTGATTGGGCCGACAATAATGATTAACTTAGGATGGATGAAAATCCTAAGTGGATGTTGATGATGACGATCGGATCAAACACTTCGGTAAATTTAGATAATGGCTCGAGATGAAGTTCAAGGGATTTGGATGGGAAAAGTGATTATTTGATAGGGGGAACGAATGATAGAAATGGACAAATGACTGATCAAAACAAGTGAACAACTACTCGGAACAAGTAAATGACTGCTCACAATGGATGAATGATTCTTGAAACAAGAAGAGGAAGGTTTGGAATAGATGAAAGATCACTCGGGACAAGAAGGTGAAGGTTTGGAATAGATGAAAGATCACTCAGAAGGAGTAAGCGATTTATCAAGATTGTTGAATGAGAGTTTGAAATGATTGAAGGAGGTTTGCAGTGGATGAATGTTTACTCAAAATGAGTAAAACAAATGATCAGAATGGAAAAAAAAAGCTTGTGATGATAGACAAAGGTTCGAAATAGATGAATGTTTACTCAGAATGAGTAAATGAATGATTGGAATGATAGAACAAGAGTTTGAAATGATAGACCAAGATGTGAAATGGATGAACGTTTACTTAGGACAAGGAGAGGAAGACTCAAAATGAGTGAAAGAGTGCTCAGAACAGATGCTTGAATGCTCATTTAGGATGGTGAATGGACGTATGGATGTTCAGAAAAGGGAGACAGGGGATGAAAAAGGGGTCTCGGGCAGCTCTTCAAAAGTAGGGAGTGGTATATGTCATCAGAAAGAGCACGAAAATATGAGAACTATTTTTGAACAAAGTCGATCAGATAAACGGTGTGGAAATGGCGGCACCAAGAAGAAAGAGAAAAAGGTTAGGTCCACCAAAGCATGAGGTCAGGTCCGCCACAGGTCAGGTCCACCACTGGAGGGGTCAGGTCTGCCACTGGAGAGGTCAGGTCTGCACCAGAGAGGTTAAGTCTACCACAAGATAAGTTTAAGCTTGATTTTTTAATGGATGAGTAAGGCAAAGGACCCAAAATATAGCAAACATTGATAAAAAGATTTGGCTAAACTGAAAATGACTAGTTTTGCATGAGAAAGACAATTCAAATGGCACAACCCTAAGATTAGTAGAAATGGGTATGGCCAACAAAGTCTTCTACTCTAGGATGAACATGGTTGCTAAGGAGTCCTCGACATACACTCGGTACGTGAGGCCCAAACTGTGAACACCAACCCGTTACAAGCGTGAGTCGGGAACCTTAGCGAGATACTAAAGGCCCAGACCAACTCTTCACGTCATCTCAACGCTTCGCCAATTACAACATGGTTGGATTGAGGTACAACTTTCGCTCTCCCCCCTTTATATACCCCACTGGTATGTGTTTGGAATCATCCCTTGGGGTGATGAAATCCCCAAGTAGGTCCCACTAAGAAAATGGAAATAGGGTGACTCAGAGGACTTGGAAAGCCATGATTTCTCGTCACCCAGGATCGCCAAATGGTACAAGGGAATTGGATAAGTCAAATAGCCTTCCAGAAGCATGCCAAACAAGGTTTGTTGACCCCTCTAATTAAACTATGTACCTAATTTACCAAAGAACAATTGGTAAAAACTTGAAATTTCACCTTTGAAAAGTCAGGTCCGCCACCAAAGAGGTCAGGTCCACCACTAGAGAGGTCAAGTTCGCCACCGGGGTCAGGTCCACCACCAGGGGTTAGGTCTGCGATTGGAGAGGTTAGGCCTACCAATCTATAACCTAAACCTATGAAAATGCCAAAAATAGCAAACATGAAAGAAAAAGACCTATTTGTGGGTCCCACCGAGCGTGCCAGAAATGTGATAGGGGAATATAATCATTAAAAAGATGAGAAAAAAACTAAAGAGAGTGCAAATAACAACTAAACAACACCCTACACTTCAAGATTGGGAAAATGATGAACTTAACAACATAAAAATGGAACCTTTTACCTTGTAGAGTTGTTCTTTGGTTGGCCCTTCGATTGTAGATGAGATGTATGATCTTTGATGGCAAGTAGATGTAAGATGTGAAGTGTGAGATGCAAGATAGTTGGAAAAAATGGATGCAAATGGCTAAGTGTAGATTGAGAAACAAAATTGCAAGAGTTTGGCTAGCAAAATGATCTCCCCCAAATGAAAGAAAAGAGGGGTTATTTATAGGAATTTTGAGAATTCCTAGAAGAAATGGATGGTTGAGATTGATCCCAACATGGCCAAGATGTAGGGCTATGGTGAGTTGATAACTCACAAGCCCTCACATCTTGACATGTGGCAAGGGGAGAGGCTTAAAAAAGATGAGGTGGACATGAGGTGTAAGGGAGGTACATGACATGGATGTACTTCAAAGTACCATTGGTATTTGGTCAAGATATCGTCATAAAGGATGTCCTTGTCCCATGTGGGTGAGAGGACATGTGAGGAATTAAAAATTCCTCAAATATCCTCATGGGGAGAAGGGAAAGACTAAAGAATTCCTTTGAATGCATTGGGGAATTAAAACTGAATTAAAAATTCACATGGGGAAGAGAAAAGGAATTTAATATTCCTTGAAAGATGAGAGTGGAATTAAAAATTCCTCAAAGGACTTTGGGAAGAAAAAAGGAATTAAATATTCCTTGGGGGATAGGAAGAGTTGACTAAAGGGGGTGATTAGACAAGTTGATGAGGGGTTAGAGGAAGGTTAGGTGGTTAAGAAAGATTAGAGGCCAACTTGCAAAAGTTGGAGGATGTGACACCTCCTAATCAAGGATTAGGCATGTGCACATCCTAATAATGAGATTAGAAGGATTAAGATTAGATAATAAAAGGTGGAGGATGTGACATGTGAGGAATTAAATAAATGTCATATTTTATTAATTCATTTGATGAAAGGAGGATTAAAGAGATAAGGTATTATTGATTAAATGCCTTAGGGATTTGGCAGAATTAAAGTTATTAATTAAATAATAGAAGTATTACTTAATTAACGAAAATAAGATGAAAGGGGATGAATTTGGATAAATTAAGTGTCCAAATTTAGATGTCTACAAGTTCAATTCAGTTTAGTTCAATTTAGTTTAGTTGAGTTTGGTTCAGTCAGTTATGGTTCAGTTGTCTTAAATTGCATGTAGTTAGTTTCAGTTGAATGCTAGTTGACTTTAGTTGATGTGGAATGCACGACTAAAGACTTGAGTTACATGATAGATAACAAGTGACTACTTCCAGTTAATAGGGGATGATTTATTATGCATGGTATTTGCATGAATGGTGGAGAGATATGTTTCAGTTAACAGAGATTGACTTGGAGCCACCTTGGGTGCCCAAGTTGGCTTCTTAGAGTTAACACTTCTACATGTTAAGATGTTTTATAAGGTTGAGTTAAGTGGGTCCATTCTTGGGTGCCTACTTTGAGGATAAGCTTAGAAGATATCTTTGGAAGCAAGGTTTAGTTATGACTTCAGTTTGGGACGCCCAAATGGATGAAGCACTTGTTTTGACATTGTTCTTCACGATAGAACTCTACTTGCAAGGAATAGGCGTAGCTTTTGTGAGATAAGGATTGAGATTTGTAATTATAACTCTATGGAGTTTACAAGGTTGATTATTGTCTATTTATCTCGAGCAAGTTTAAGAGAGTTATTATCATTTTTTTATTACAAGTTGTGAAGAAGATTTGTTGAAGGAAAAAGAAGCATTTCAAGCAAAGGATTGTAATTATTGTAATCTTATTTTGAGATTAAATAATACATTGAAATTCTTGGTGGAGTTTGTTTCCCGAAAGGGTTTCTCCATGGTATATGAGCTATGTAACTTCTAATATTTTGTTTACTTCTTCTAAAACCTTCTATCTTCATTCTACAAATGGTAAAATGAATCTAACCAGATAATCATCCACAAAGAATCTGTAACAAAGAATACATATTTAGATCAGCAATCACAAGGTTTTACAAAGTATTAAGATGCATAATCACCTCTATTTTTCAACATTTGATATCAAAGCTGAGGTTGGGTAGACTTTGGGATGCCTTTCTCTTAAAAGATTGAAGGTTTTTTGGCTGTAGTGGGAGCTTTTACTATTTTTGTTATTACTAATTTTGGAAAATAATTTTTTTACAATGAGATCTAATTCTTGTTTAGATATTGAAATATTCAATGGATCTAATTATCAAATGTGGAAACTAAAAATGGAGGATCTCCTTGAAGAGAGAGATCAATGGTTAGTTGTTAATAATTAGACAAAGTCACCTACAACTATGTCAAATGAGGATTGGGCTAAACTTGATAAGAAGGAAAGATGAACCGTAATATTATGTCTTATTGATGTTGTTCTCTTGAATGTTTCAAATGAAACTACTGCATATAAACTATGGAAGAGAATAGGTGATATCTATCAAACCAAAAGTCTTACTAATAAGTTTTATCTGAAAAGGTAGTTGTATTCTTTAAAAATGAAAGATGGTGATTTTGTTGCAAATCATTTAAATGCTTTTAATTTGATTCAAAGTTAGTTAGCATCAGTTGATGTAAAGCTAGAAGATGAAGATAAATGCATTTTTTTACTTTGTTCTTTACCAGAGTCTTGGGAAAATTTAATTGTTGCTATCAGTGGTAGTGGTGCAGATCCAAACATGGACAATATAATTCCTACTCTCCTATCAAAGGAGATGAGGAGGAAGTCTAAAACTAGCTCCCAAGATGCCTTGTTTGTAAGAGTTAGGCCTAAGGAAAAGGTATCTAAGGAAGAAAAGAAAGGAAAGGTAAGTCCAAAGGATGGTCTAAAACCCTTGGTAAGAGTAAGGTAAAGTGTTGGAATTGTGGAAAACCTAGACATATAAAGAAGGATTATAAGAGAAAGAAAAAGAGTTCTGATGCTTCTACAAAGAAATCCATAGATGACGTAATGATGCATTATTCGTTTATTCTAATACTGTTGTTGATAACTATTGGCTTATTGATTCAGGTTGCTCCTATCATATGACTCCTAACAAGGAGTGGTTCACTAAGTATACTTCATATGATGGAGGGGATTTCTTCTTTGGAGACAACAACACAACAAAGGTTGTTGGAAAAGGAGAGGTAAAGTTGTGTTTCAGTGATGGTAGGGTTAAGACCCTTAATGATGTTTTACATATTTCAAGACTTGCTAGAAGTCTACTTTTTGTCTCTAAGTTCAATGATTCTGGAATGCATGTGACATTTGACAAAGGTGGTTGCAAATTGGTGAAAGGGAATATGGTGGTTGCTAAAGGATCTTAGATTGGGACTTTGTTTAAGCCGAATACCTCTTATGTAAATAATTTAGCTAGTGTAATTGAAGCTGAAAATACATGTATGTTTTGGCACCATAGATTGGGCCACATTGGTGAAAAAGGTTTAAGGATCATTCTTAATAAAAAATTGGTTGATGGTATTCTTGATTATAATATTGGCAAAAATGACTTTTGTGAGAACTGTGTGTTTGGAAAGCAATCTAGATCTAAATTTCCTAGTGGAACAAATAAAGCTAAAAGATTATTAGAGATTATTCATTTAGATGCAAAGGGCCATGTGGATATCGACTCTATTGGAAAATCTAGATATTATGTCACATTTATTGATGATGTCTCAAGATACTCTTGGATCTATTTTATGCATAACAAATCTGATGTGTTTAATAAGTTTAAGGAATTTAAAGCTTTGGCTGAGAAACAATCAGATCATAAGATAAAAGTGTTGAGATTAGATAATTGTTGTGAATATTGTTCTAGGGAATTTGATGATTATTGTAAGCATGTAGGAATTGTGAGACAAAAAAATATTCCATATACACCCCAACAAAATGGAGTAGCAGAAATGATGAACTAAACCTCAATGAAAAGAGCTAGGAGTATGTTAAGTAGTGCTAAGCTAGATTAGTCCCTTTGGGCTGAGGCTATAAGTACTTCTTGTTATTTATTCAATAGATCCCCTAGTCCATCTATTGAAGATAAAACTCCTTATGAAATGTGGTTAGGTAGGAAACCTAGTGCTACACATTTAAGGATCTTTGGTTGTGAGTATTTTGTTCACATGCCTAATAAGAAGCAATCTAAGTTGGATCCAAAAGCACAAAAATTCATATTTATAGGTTATGGTGAAAATTTAAAAGGTTACAAGTGTTGGAATAGTCTAACTCAAAAAAATTATTTATCTAGAGATGTGATTTTCAAGGAATTTAGAGCTTATTCAGGAGAAGAACAACCAAAGGAGAAGGATACTTCTCAAACTATGCATTTTGAGATAAATAATGAGAAGCAAGAAGATGCACATGTTGAAGAACAATTGGATGGATTGGATGAGGAGAGTTCACAAAGTTCTTCTGAGATAGATGCTCAAGATGAGCATATTGAGGAACAAGTAGAAACCCATTTGAGATGATCCACAAGACAATGAAATCCCATTGATAGGTATAGCCCACCTAATCTCCATTGTATATTTGATTTGATGAGTAATAATGATGAACCCAGTTCTTACAGGGAAGATTTTACTTCTGATGAGAACAAGCTTTGGTCACAAGCTATGCATGAGGAAATGGAATCCTTGGAAACTTGTGACACATGGGATCTTCATAGTTTTCCCTAAGGAAGAAAGGCCATTGGTTGTAAATGGATCTTTAAAAAGAAAATTAGAGTAGATGGTAATATCAAAAGGTACAAGGCTAGACTAGTAGCCAAGGGCTACTCCTAGAGAGAGGGAGTTGAATTTAATGAAATATTCTCTCCTGTTGCTAAATTAACTTCTATTAGATTCTTTTTATCTATTGTTTCTACTTATGATTTTGAGATAGAGCAAATGGATGTGAAAACTATTTTTTGCATGGGAATATTGATGAGGAGATTTATATGAAGCAACATGATGGTTTTGTTGTAAAAGGAAAAGAAGAATTAATTTTTAGGTTAAAGAGATCTTTATATGGATTGAAACGGTCAACTAGAATGTGGTACCAGAAGTTTGATTCTTTTGCATTGAAAATTGGTTATGTTAGGAGTGAGGAAGATCACTATGTTTACATAAAATTTATTGATGATAAGCTTTTAATTAGTATCTTGTATGTTGATGACATGTTGTTTATTGGTAATAGTAAGGTAATGATCAAAGAATTGAAAAAAAAACTCTCGAGCACATTTGAGATGAAAGATTTAGGGGCTGCAAAATATATCCTTGGTATGGAGATCAACAGAGATAGAGGTAATAGAAAGCTTTTCTTAAGTCGGATAAATTATGTTGATACTATTTTGAAACAGATTAACATTCAAGAGAGTAAACCAATTAATATTCCTTTACCAGTTGGCACGAAGTTAAGTTTAGGCATGAGTCCTAAATCTGATTTTGATTATGAGGAAATGTTTGAAATTCCATATGCTAGTGCAATTGGTAGTTTAATTTATGCAATGGTATATATGAGACCAAATATAGCCCAAGTAGTGGGAGTTATAAGTAGGTTTATGTCTAACCCTGGCAAAGAACATTGGACTTATGTTAAGAGCGTGTTTAGATATTTATGAGGTACTTCTGATTACTGTTTGGTTTATCATGGTGCTAATGACATTGATATTATGCATAGATCATTAGACATACAGGGTTTTGTTGATTCATATTGGGCAGGAGATCTGGACAGTCATAGGTTGAAAAGCGGCTATGTGTTTACTTTGTTTGGAGTTGCGGTTAGTTGGATGAGTAAGAGGCAACCCATGGTTGCTTTGTCCCCTACATAAGTAGAGTACATGGCTACTATACATGCCTTTAAAGAGGTAGTTTGGTTACAAAGAATTGGGAAAGGTATTGGTTTTAATTGCAAGAAAGTTAGACTTGAATGTGATATTCAGTGTGCTATTTGTTTAGCTAAAAATCCTATGTATCATGCTCTTACTAAGCATGTTGATGTTCAATATCACTTTGTGCGAGAAATGGTTGAGAGTGGAAAGGTATTAATTGAGAAAGTTGACACTTTGATTAATGTTGTAGATTATCTTACAAAACCAATTCCTATAGATAAGTTCTCTTGGTGCAAGAAGGTCATTGGCCTTGAGTCCTATACTTGATTTATAATAATTATTCCTAGTTTAGAATAATTGCAATGTATAATGTCAAGTGGGAGAATGTTGGAAATAGGATGCCATTTAATCACAATCCTAAACATTATTTTATGTATCTCCTAAGTCCTTAGAAAGTGTTCCCCAACACTAGGATTAGAAAGAGATTAATTTTTGAATGAAATAATCATGTTAATTGACATTTGTAATTAATTCTAAATGATGGGAACATGTGAGGGAATCCAAGAGGAGTTCTAAATAATAGGAGCACATGGGGCACCCACATGGAAGGTGGAACCCACCTTGAGTTAAGTTAAATGTTTGGAGAAAAAGATAACACTTTTGTAATGCATGTAAAGATACTTGAAGTTAGGGATTGAGGTTTAGATGCATGAAGTTTAGTTTAGTTTAGTTCAGTTTAGTATCAGTTCAGTTTAGTTCAGTTCAATTCAGTTTAGTTCAATTTCGTTCAATTCAATTCAGTTTAATTATGGTTCAGTTAGCTTCAATTGCATGTAGTTAGTTTCAGTTGAATGCTAGTTGACTTTAGTTGACTTGAAATGCATGAATAATGACTTGATTTGCATGACAGATAACAGGTGACTACTTTCAATTAATAGGGGATGATCAATCATGCATGGTATTTGCATGAATGGTGGAGAGATATGTTTCAGTTAACAAAGATTGAACTAGACCCACCTTGGGCACCCATGTTGGCTTCTTGGAGTTAACACTTTTGCATGTTAAGATATTTTGTAAGGATGAGTTAAGTGGGCCCATTCTTGGGTGCCTACTTTAAGGATAAGCTTAGAAGATATCTTCAGAATCAAGGTTGAGTTATGACATTAGTTTGGGATACCCAAATGGATGAAGCACTTATTTTTACATTGTTCTTCATGGTAGAACTCTACTTGCAAGGAATAGGCGTAGCTTTTGTGAGATAAGGATTGAGCTTTGTAATTGTAACTCTTTGGAGTTTACAAGGTTGATTATTGTCTATTTATCTCAAGCAAGTTTAAGAGAGTTATTATCAGTTTTTTATTGCAGTTTGTGAAGAATATTTGTTGAAGGAAAAAGATTCATCTCAAGCAAAGGATTGGAATTATTGTAATATTATTTTGAGATTAAATAATACATTGATTCTTGGTGGAGTTTTTTCCCGAAAGGGTTTCTCCATGGTATATGCTATGTAACTTCTAATATTCTGTCTAATTCTTCTACAACCTTTTGTCTTCATTCTACAAATGGTAAAATGAATCTAACCAGATAATCATTCACAAAGAATCTATAACAAAGAATACATATTTAGATCAACAATAACAAAGTTTTACAAAGTATTAAGCTACATAATCACCTCAATTTTTCAACAATTCTTCCAATTTATTCTTCAAGGTACTGATGCAAGGGATACCCAAGCCCTCAAATACAAACTCCAACAACACAAATGAAACAAAGGAAATACAAGAAATTGTTTAAAAAATCTACAAAAAGTTTGATTGATTAACTATTCAACTTTTCTCCACAATACATGGAAATCATTGTCATAATGAAAATACATCACATATATCCATGTGAGTTGTTGGGAAACCTCACAAAACAAATATGGAGGTCTAATACAATAATAAATAACACCCACAAATCAGAACTCTTCAATCCACCTTCTTCTTGTAGCGTCAACTCCTTGAACCTATAATCTTTGATATAGAAACACTGGAGCAATCAACCTGCAATCTCCAAAAAAAAAAATTTCCAAACACTTTCAAACCTATAAAAAAATGGAGTATTGGTATCCTTCTCCAAGAGCTCTAATACCACTTCTCAATGCAAAGGGGAATCCCCTTATAATTTGAAACTCATCACAACAACAAATAATTGCATAAAAATGATGAAAGGAAACATAATATTCAACTATATTTAAAATAAAATGAGATTAAAGTATAACAGTGGGCTTGTTGATTACATAATTTGAAAATATTTGAAGTCACATTTCTCTATGGAATCCAACAACATCCTATTATGCAAAATGTCATCTCCTCTAGAAGCTCGACCTCTAACAAATACAAGACATCAATTTATAGATGTTTTAGGGGGAGAGTACCACTATGTTATTCCAAAACAACATGACAAATAAACCCTTGGAAAACCCGTGCCCCTTTTGAGGATAATTCATAAAATATCAAAATTTATCAAATGCTCACATGTCCTTCACATGGGTGCCTACACCATGGCCAATCAATTTTTTTCAATATGATGTGCTTCATTATTCTTTGATAGCTTAGAAGGCTCCATGAAAGAACATTCATCAACATGAAAACTTAGGTGCCCCAACATGCAATAGCATGTAAATCATGCAAATCAATATGCAAGGGTGTGCATTGATGAGTGGTCCCCACCTTGAAATGGATTCTTAGGATAGAATATTCCTCTTGGGATGCCTTTGAAACATTTACCAAAACAAACATCCTCCAAAATTACAATTACAAATCCACATAGGAAAAAATTAAACATTTTGGAAATTAAAAATACTTATTTTCCCACACATTAGCCCTTATTGAAAATAAAAAAAATAAGAAACAATATTTTTGGTGATGCAAGGTTTCTAGTACTCTATGATGTTCCTACATCAGATACAACATTCATTAGTAGTGTTTCCAAACATTCTATGATAAACACAAAAGGATGTGTTTTTATTCTTGTGTTTGGTGTCTCTTTTTTCATGTATAGGTGGTAATGTAATGAATCGTAATTGTTAAATTATGCATAAAGTGCATTCAATTTCAAATAAAGGATGTGGAGTAGGTAATACACCTTTTCTAATAGGACCATTAGTTTTGCATGGTTTAGAGGATGGAGCAAATGTATGATATAAAGGTGGAGGACCTTGGTAACCTATGCATTTTGTATCCTTGAATGGTATTTGTTCCAAAAAGGTATGAATTTCATGTTCATTCATTGTACCACATCCTTCTTTTGTTAGGATCCTAAAGCCTTGGCCATAATATTGTTCCAAAATAACAAGTGCATTGGTGAATTTTTTTCATATGATAGAGGATCATTAAGTGGTGTGAGCTCATCGTGATTTCTATAAATAGGTTATTCCATGTGCATAGATTGAGGTATGAGTTGTAAATCACTTTCCCTATGTGACGTGAAAAAAATTTCAAGTGGTGGTATGGTAGGTGTTGTTGATTGTTGATATAGATGAGTAGGCCATGTTGTCGAAGGATAGAGGACTACATTATTTTCAAGGTTAGGCAATGTGTTGTTTATGAATTCATTCATGATTGCTTCATAGATTACCTCAAGATATCCTACATTTAGGAGATATACATTGGGAGATGAAGGAATATGAGTTTCATAATCTAAAGTAGGGTTCTTTCCAAAAACACAACATGAAAAATCCACCAAATATTTCAAGGAAGACATCTTACCAAAACATTCAAACTATCATAACATAGTGAACAAAAAATTGGAAGTAGATCTAGACAAAATATCTTTAGAGAGTTTTGTCATAGAAATCTAAGAAAAGATAGCTTGGATAGGGTGTAAGGATACTCTAGTATGAAAAAAAATTCTTACCAAATTCAAATTTTCATTGTGTATAATACTGTTTAATTGTTCTATTATGTGATAGTGTAGGTCTAACAATAAATATTTTTTTAGAATTTGACTGATTTACGATTATGCAATGCAAAATGCAAGTGTGCAAGCAATTTTTAAAATGTTCAAGCAATAGAATAAAATTAAAAATGATATCTTCATATCTAAAGTGCAGCAATTGACTAATCCTAATTTGCAAAATTTGAAAATGAAGATCTTGATGTCTTTTTGGAAAAAAATGGCACTTTTCCACCTTTTTTAGTATATGCAAAATACCTAAATGAATGCAATGAACACTTCTAGATTTTATGTCAAATCTAAGGTGACCTAATTCATATTTGTAAATGAAATTAAGATGTAGATCTAACTTATGATGACTGAAATTAACCCTATTTTGAATTTTGAGTGCAATATGTTATGAAATTTTTCAATTTTTCAATACTTTTTTGATGAAATAATGGATACAAAATAATGCGATATTAATCTCAAATATATAAGTCAAGTTCACCAAAATGTTTTGTTGGGAAAAGTGATTCCTCTAGTTTCACTAGGGTTAGTCACCTTTCCACTAACATAACATTGGGGAATTGAAGATGGGAAAGGACATGAGATTAAATTCCAACCTGAAAGGTGATTCAACCAATCCTTGATTTGAAATTCCCTCTTTTTTGTTGGAGGGATTTGGAAATGGAATTTTGATGAAATTCAATGATGCAACTAGCTATTATGAAATAAATTGTTGAGAGATGAATACAAACAATCTAGAAACTAATAAACAAAATTGAAGACAAGAAATGAATAGAGTAGATATTTGTGCACCAGTAACTTGAATCCAAGCTTAATTTGAGTGGATAAGGGCTCCAAGGGTGCACTAGGTTGAGGATACGACACTAAAATCTACTTTCACAGTCCTCAAGTCTCTAGTATGTGGCTTTTTCCTTCTGAATTTTGTTGTTGTATCTTTGTATGACACTGAGGTAATTGATTTTACATAACTTGTCAAGTTATAGGGCTTGAATGCATAAACCAAAAAAATTTCTTCAATATTATTCTAATCCTCTTTATATTCATAACCTACACATTCAAAAGGAATGACTATACCATACAAGGTCTTTTCTTGGTCAAACCTCATGTTGGTATTTCTACCTCTATAATTGAAAAATTGATAATAAGGGGAGCTTAACCTTTTGAGGGATATAGGCTAAATAATAATCAAGTAATGAATTAACAACTTTTTGTAACTCACCACTCAAATCTTATGTACTTGAGTGAATAAAGTCATACACATCACCTTCAAGGATTGATTTCAATTTTTATTGATTTGATTTGAAGACCTACAAGTATTAGTACTCACAAACAAAATGCATGCATAAACATGAACAAAATCACATAAAATTTGACATGATGCTTGAATGATGAAATGTTGCAATAATTCTACAAATTCTACTCTTGACTACATTTTGGAAACTTGATTTTCTCAATTGAATTTCAAATACTTTCCTCCTTAATTAAAGTTGTTAAAATACTATGTATTTATATACAAATAATCTTATTTCCCAAAAATTAAATATTGATGGATGAAAATTAGGATTTGAATTTCAAATAATAAATCACCAACATCAACATATTTAAATTTGGGTCATTTTAAGGAAAGGTTCCCTTGTCCATATCCACTTTTTAAAGATCCAAAGTTTTGAGGGTGAAATGTTAAATGCATACTTTGGTTTTGGGTAAGTGCAAAAAGATGGGGGGCCAAAAAGGGGCCTTAAGTGGTCACTTTTTTTCTTAAATTAGGAAATACTAACCTTGGATGTGAAATTGAGGATAGTTACACTCAAAATTTTGAGATGCAACAAAAATAAGGATTGTAGTGCTCCGAGTCTACTTTCTAAACTACTATTTTTATTTTTTATATGGTTGAGATTAAGGGGTTCAAAAGAGGGGACCATAGAAATTGGAGAACTTTATTTTAGTATTTTTAAAATAACTTCTTGAGAAATTAGCTAACAGTATGTAATTTATGCTTGATTTTTCTATTAATTTTTTAATGAATATTTGATTTTTTACTAATTTTCAAAGTGGACACTTCCTATAAAACATTATTTTTTCCATGCTAGCCCTATAAATTTTGGAAACTAATTGAATTTTTTATTAATATGTGTAGAATGGAGGCTAGTTTCTAAAAATTTAATTTATTTGAAATTTCAATGAACATTTAATTTATAATGAAACAAACACACAAACAAAAGAAATTATAGATCAAAGGCTTAACATTGTCAAAAAGTGAAAAAAATACATCGTTAGATGGCTAAGAGAGAGCCTAACATTACCCAAGTGTTTGATTTGTTAGACATTGAAACATATGCAATCTTGATAGTGAGCACAAACCCAATTATGTGAAATATTGTAGAATTTACAAAAACACGTCTTTGGATGTTGAGAAGGCCCTCCAAGCCTTCAGGTTGGTATTCCAAGACAAATACCAAGCCCAAGGCTTGGGGATTCCTGAAGCAAGATATAATACGAGTGTGTTATAACACACTCACCTTATTTCTTAGTTTTGGCATGGTTTTTTCCTTTGTGCAAGACATTTCTAGCAAGAAATAATACGAGCACGTTATAAAATGCTTGCGTTATGTCTTGCTTTATGTTAAATGCTAATCTATTGAATGTATGTGTATATATTTGCATGTTTGTATGGATTTATACTTGCATGAAATGTATGTATGTATGCATGCTTGTATGTATGTATCTATGAATGCATGCATGCATGCATGTATGTATGTATGTATGTATGTATGTATGTATGTATATATGTATGACTGTATGTATGTATGTATATATATATCAGTGCATGTATGTGTAATGACAAAAAAATGGTATGCCTTTTCCTTGCTTAATTTGGGAATAAGTAATGATAAATTGGACTTGACATCACCTTGATCTAGTGTTGTGATGTGTTTTATACATCCACATTAGGTTTTGGTCACTTTTAAAGCTTAATAAACTTAACTTTTCCCTAATTTAATGTTGTAAAGTGTATTTATTGACACTTTCACATTAAATTGAGGAGGCTTGTAAACTAAGGTGGACCTAATCTAGTGTTATAATGTGTTTTACATATTCACATGGGATTTAGGGCCCTTCTAAGCTAAATAGACCCAATTTGACCTTAATTTAATGTTGTAAAGTATATTTATTTGCACTTTCACATTGGATTTGTTGTGCCTATAGCACACACGCCTCGTTCAGAATGGGGACCCTCTCTTTTTTCCTTCACAAGGTCATTTTTTCCTTCATCTCATTTTGCGTGCCCCATGTTTTAAATTGCCAATTGTCAAGGAGCTCTAAAATCATCATCTTGAGTTGACCAAGGTTCACCACCCAGAAAATTCCTAAGTCTTTTGCTTCTGTGAAACTCCATTGGCAGTTTTCCCTTTGTTTTAAAAGCTAGCATCCTTCTCTTGCTGCGAGTCCGCCCATGTGGGTTTCCCCTAGTGGGATTCTATTATGCCTTCTGAGGTGTCCAATTGAAATGGTGGGCCCCTTGTCCTTCGTCGCCACCCCCTTTGCAAACTTGTTAAACGACAATCACCTGATTTCCTTTCGCACTGTGGGTCTCAACCTTCCCATCGCCAAAGCTTTTGAAAACCGCACCTAGCTACCCTGTCGGCCGCCATACAGGAAATTAATGCGGGTCATTAATGGTGAATTTCCTAGAAATTTCAAGGTCAACCTATCATTTTCATTCCTTTAGTCATAGAATTTGTCAGAGCTCCAACCCACCACTATCGCCTTCGCACTCGCACAGTCTTCTAGGAAATCTCAACTATTTTCTCCATCATTTTCTTTGAGATCTACAGGTATGTTTTCCCTCACCACCTCAAGAAAATTCCTTTGAGTTAATTTTGCAAATTAGTGAAAATATTAAGGTAGAATCTTAAAGTCTTTTCTGTAGGTGGCTAAAACACTAAATTCTGCACAAAACCCTTCTCAAAAAACATTGAAAATCCATCAAATTTGGCCCCTTAGGATCGTGTGGAACTTCAACCCTCAACCTCCATTCTTCATCAGGTCGTTCATTCCCTTGTAGCCCACAAACCTCCCTTCACTGTTGTGCAAATTCTCAAGCTTCAAACATAAATCCCGAGGCCTTTGCCCTTGGTGGGTCCGCTCATGTAGGCAGATCTCATTCGTTCATCGTGACCCATATGAACTAGAAAAAACTAAGTAAAAAAATAAAGATCTTAGGGCCCCTATGGGTCCGCTCTTGCAGGCTTCCACATGCGTGTGACCCTTCCCAATCCACCATTCTCCAATGACTATCCAACACTGACATTCTGCCTTCTAGGCCCTGTGAGGGCCACATCTACCAAACCTTACCAAAACACTAGAGTTTCCTTCACATGCCATTCTTTGAAGACTTATGCTGTTTCTTCATCGTCATTGTTAATGGGCCTTCAATAGCGGCCAAGATGATACTCCTTTTTGTACCACAAGGTTTTTGGTCTCCTTTTCCCTCTAGACTTGCTCAAAGAAAACCTAAGTCAATATTTCTTTGCAGGACGGGCCATGTGGGGGTCCATCTGTGGACTGCCCCATTCTCCTCGTCATTTGCAAAATAGCCTATGACTCATGTCCATCCGCATTGTGGACCCCGATCATGTTGTTTCCCTTGAGATTTTACCCAAAAGACCAAGAGAACCTGATTGGTGGTCAGTTCTTTGTGGGCCACTGCTTGCGGCCCACTGCCATGTAACTGTCGTTCGTGAATGACCATGCCCTTTCATCTTTTCGCACACCAAAACTTGAGCTCCTCACCATTGTTTTTCCTTCCTCAAGTGAAGGACCTTCCGCTGAGACCCTTTTGCAGACCCTCCTATGTGGGTTGCCTATTGTGGGATGCTGCTTTGTTTCCAGCGTCCTTAAACGCCTTTCTCCTAATGGCCTTTTGAAGCTCCCTGCCCACATGATCCTGAAACATTTGAACCTCAAGGAATGAACCTAAGCCGTCTGAACCACCTATGGGTCTAGCCATGCGAGATTCCCTTTGCAGGTTTCCTCCTCCTGAAGGTCATTGTTGAACAACAAAGCCATAAATGACCTTGATGGTTTCGTCCTCTTCATGCCTTATGCGCACATGACTAAAATGATCCATCAAATGATTTTAGATGACTTTGTGGTTGATTGACCAATGCTCCAAAATCCCAAATAACTTGATCGGCCCCCTAAATTCTAGGAGTGGAAAGTTGGGTGTGGGTGGCTACCTGCGAGCCACCATGACCTCAAAGCCATTTTACTCCAAGTTACCCCTGATGGCTACCAACCCAAAGAAACCCACATTCTCATAATTGGGTCAAACAAGTAATGAATTTTATGATCTCTAATGATGGATTACTTGGTCTGCCCCTCATTTTTACAAGATTTCACTAATGCTTTCCTCGCTTTTCATATGAATATGCTTACTGTACCTTTGTTTGTAGGATTTATGGAATCATTTGCGGGACCATCGCAAGCATCCATAAAGAAGGAAAAGGGGAAGGCATCAGCTAAGGTGCTAAGAGGGTAAGGAGTACAAGGACCAAATTAAATATTAATTCCAAGGGGTGGATATCACCTCTAGAGTCACCTCTGATTAGGACACGGTCTCAGATACCAACCTAGGGCACATAGATATCGATGAATTTCAGAAAAGGTTCATAATCAACCAAACCACCGACAATGCTAGGAAGATCAAAAAGAGTGGCTTGACCAAGGCAGCCAACTTTCCTCCCACTCTAGTGGCCCCAGAAGTAGTAATGGCATGTAGGGAGGCCTACCATGTAGGCAACAGGAAAATAATTGATCATGAAGGCAAGGTTTTGGTGGATTTTTCTGCCAAATCAATAAGCAAAACATTTCATCTTCCTACCTTTGACCTTATGGAAGAGATAAAAAAGGGGTATGCAAAAAATATGTGGAAAGCTAACTCCTTGGGATGCGAAAAGCTAATCAACCAACACTGGTTGATAGAGAAGAGAGGCAGTGCTTCCAAGGTGCCTCAAGAGTCGTTCTAAAGTGATTTCTACAATGACTATCATAATTTGGTGACTCTCTTGAGTAGGGTGATGGGTATCCCCACTGCTGCGTACTTCCAAGAATGGATGTTCTATTTTATCGAGGAGATCATCAAAGGGAAAACTAAGTTTCACTGTGAAAAAAATGATCAACGACAATTTGCATAATCAGTTCATGGTCGTGAAGAAGATGTCACAGTTCTATATGAATTCCTACTTGGTGTACCTCCTGGTAGAGTCATTCCCTTACAAAGTCCTATTTGTTGCTCAAAGTCAAACTCCAGGGAGGGAACTTTAGGTGTATGATAGACACCTGCAACCACAATACTAGAACATCAAGAGGGAGTATCCCAAATTGAATGATGCCTTTATTGTGCACATTGTCCAATTTCTTGGAGGGGATTTTGAAAGAAGGGTTTCTCACAATGCTCATGCATTCATCCAAAAATTTAGGTCTTTGTTTATACAGTTCCCAAAACTCACTTATATCAGAACATAGGGCTTCTCTGAGAGGCCTTACAAGCTATGTGGTACCCTAATGACTGGATGATCATATTGGAATTCTCCCGATAGTTGTAGAATTCTCATACTTTGCTAAGCGATAAACATAGGGTAGGAATTCCCTACCCTCTCACCTTCGGTTAGGGCATGTATGATAATCGTGCATCCCAATGCATGGAATACTGAGAAAATGAAATAGTGAGTATAATCTTGACCTCCACACAACCAGACCTAGGATGGATCCCTACGACAAACTAAAGAAGTTTGTTGGAAAAAAACATGCTCACCTGCCCCATATTAAACACTTTTGGTCAAACTGCTAAGATGATAAGGAGGTGCGCATGCAGCACTACATGCATATGAATGCTCAATTTGTAAAATCAATCATTCTCTTCTTGGTGACCGACCAGATCATGGAAGTTGAAGAAACTATTTTGGATCCAAGATTTGATGTTGTGGCTAACTTTCCATTACCACTGGTTGACTAGAATGAGGAGGAGGTCAATAACCTTGATTTGGTTACTAAGCTAGTGGAGAATAGAACAAGGTAGTGGATTGATGCCCAAATCACTTAGCTCAAGCTACAAGAGGTTACACTGACCTATGGTGAACTTGAGGATGAACTCATGTGTGAGACTGATAATGGGATAGCCACCACTCCAACTGAGGAAAATCTAAAATCTCCTCCAGTGACATGATGAAGAAAGAGGAAGGAAGTATTAGAGCAACAACCTAAGCCTAAGGTCTACTCAAGGAAGAATGCAGAAGGGGAGTCCTCCAAAAAGGAAAAGAAGTTAGGAGGGTTTATTGAGGTGTTGAAAATTCAAGAAGACCCTCAACATGAAGGAGAGGAAGAGGTTGAGCACCCACAGTTGACACCTGCCACCTATGTTCCTACTATTGCTACCACTATTGCTACTACTCCACCTCCAACATTCCAGTCACTTTATGTTTCATCCCTGCTTGCCATGGAAATATTTGTCCACCTTGCTTCCACCTCACCTACAACTCCAATTATGGTGTGAGACTCTTCCTCCACCATAACCTCGTTGTTGTCATCCTCCTCACTGTCTCCCTCTACTACAATTCCCTTAGCTGTTGCGACTACTATGCCCTCTCTTACCTTACCAAAGGCCTTTGCAAGGAATATGAAAAAGATACCTATTGAGCTCTCTAGGGTATTAATGAACCCTATTTTACAAGTTGCAATGGCTCAAGCTATGGCTAGCCTCGCTATTCCTCCTTTAATAGAGCCCCCAAAAATGGAGGCCACAATGCAAATATCAAAAGAAATGGAGAGATTCCAGAGAGAAGTCACCAAAGAAATAGTTGAGGAGTTTGAGGATCCTTTTAAGGATGACTATTATGAGCACCTTGAGGGTAGAGTCAATCTGACCATAGATGAAGTAGCATACAAGGATGAAGAGTCACAGTCTCCAGACAAAGACACAAAATCACTCAATGAAAGATACATAGTTGAAACCTCTGATCAAGAGTTTGAAGAAGAGTTGTCCTAGTATCTCAAAGATGTTGGAGAAGAGATTTATCGTGAAAATAAATCCTTTGAGGAAAAGGATGACACTGGTGATAAAATAGAAATATTAGAATAACATCTAGCGATTGGGCAAGATAGAGGCTCTATTCAGAAAGAAGAAATACCTCTGGAGAAAGAAGAAGAAGAGAAAGAGGTTGAAGTAAAAGAAGAAGATAAAGACAAGCCTGAAGAAGAAGATGAGCTTAAAGAGAGCCTTGAGCCAGAGTGTCACATAGAACTCAAGCAAGATGTGGAAAAGGCACTATGAATAGTAGGCTTCATTGAGGAAAACATAGCCATTACCGAGCAAGAAATAGAAAAAACTATACTGATTCAGGATTTAGATGATGAAGAAGAAAGAACAGAGAAAGAAGACCTGGGTCATGAGGAGAAGCAACTCCAACTTGAAAAAAGAGAGGAAGGTGATCATGAATCACCATAAGAGGAGTCTCAAATGCTCAATTGGCTACAAAGGCAACTACAAAAGAAAGCCCCCATTCTCATAGATCTGAAGGCTAGACTTGAGGCTATCTTGGCATGAGCACAAACCAAGCCAAAGAAAGAGAAGAAGCTAAGGGTCCGATCCCATATAAAATTCGATGCATCTTGATCGAGGACCATGTAAATTGCCACCCCAGTGATGGATAAAGAAGGGGTCAATTAGAATATTTCCACCATTGACTTGGGTCCTGCCACAAGAGAATAGAAGATTGATCACCTCCAGGGGTCAATGGTGACAATTTTCCAACAAATGAATAAAGACTAATCTTCCAAGGAAGAGTTGAAAGGACAAGTGGTGAACCTCGCCACCTATATTCAATAATGGACATCCATTGAGGAAGCTCTAATGACATCTTTGACACCACCTTCCCTACTCTCTAAAGGTGATATAGACTAGATGGAGAAAAGGAAAAGTTGGACCAAGGCTACTGAAGATTGGTTCTGACAGGTACTATACAATGGTGACATGGGCATATGACACGTTGCTCAGATGATAAAAAAGTTCATTGATCTATAGAAGTAGCTTACAAGCATAGAGAAGACCTTTCATACATTCACCAAGCTCCATAGAATTACATATCCTAAGATTGAGAGCATCCTTAAGCTTCCATAAGGGACATGGGAAAAGGAATTCACACTTATTAAAGATGACCACTGGCTCGTAGAGATCTGGTGAATGGGCCTCGATGATCGAAAGGAGGTATTGCAAGGAGTCTTATAGGATGTGGAGCTCAACCTCCAATGGTTTATAAAGCATTGGACAGAAAATGAAGACTATCTCAAGATGTTGATTGACTATGACATGCCTACCCTAGAATTGGACCCTGAAAGGATCAAGCCACTCTTCCACAAGAAGATGGAACAAGGGGCCGCTAATGTATTGTCACAAAACTTCACGGATTCTATTGCGAGGGAATTTTTTTGATCATAACAATTCATCAAGGATACACCTAAGTACACAAAACATTGCGAGCAGATCACGAAGAGGTTCAAAAGACTCACCTTTCAAAATCTCCAATTTGATATCCTAGAATGGGACAAGCTTTAGGCATTGATTGGTAAATTTTTAGAGTATGCCAATATTTAGAAGAGAAATGGAATGCCTATAATAGATGTTGAGTTCCTGGTAGTATAGCTGCAACCAAAGGGAAGGTCATTATAGGACAAAAATGTTACAGTGCCAAGGCACTATAGGAAAAAATAGGGAAAGTGACAAAGAATATATTTTATATTAGTAAATTTTGGGGGTAGGTGAAACCCTAGCTTGTAATGAATTTGATCCATACAATGTAAATCAATCCTATCCATTCATTTGGGCTTTGGGAAACTATAAATAGGGGGTCTCTAATTTTTTAAGAGAGAGTTGAGTTGTTGTAATGACATGCTGCAGAAATTTTAATAGAACTTTATTACTTTTGGTGGATTCTTGAGTTTCTCTCATGTTACATGATTCTTCACCTCATTTTTGATAGATTTAAATTGTTTTAGCTTGCTATTCTAAGTGTTTTCAAGTAGTTTTAGTGACTTAGTTGATGTTGTCCATTGATTTTGAAGAATGCTATGGTGTTGATGCTCTCCATGTTCATGCTTTTTGCTAGTTATTGATGATAAATAGTTGTGTAAAGCTAGTTTGAACATAAATTCATTGTTTCACTTAAGTTTCATCTTTTATTCATGCTTTATAGTGAATGAATAGCTGGAAAATATGCAAACCCTAGAAGATAGCACTAGTTTCATGATACTGTGTGTTTTGGTTAAGTGGAACTCAGTTATAGGAAGTTTTTCCACTGCAACATCCTCCATTATCATTTTTCATCGATAGTTGCATGCCTAGGAACTTCCTTCTCCATTTTCCCTTTTGAACTTTCTTTGAAGTAGTAGATTAGGCAAAGTTCTAGCATCATTGTAAAGCCAAATCTAATGCTAAAAGTGGAGTTTTAGACTGTTGTTTTGAACTTACAACAACTGCACATCACTTCTAGAATCTTAGGAACTCCATTTGAAGATCCAATTTCCTTCAAAATTAACAATTTTCCAAGCCCCTGGATTACCAGCAAATCATATCAATCCATTGAGTTGTTTTTGCAAGTCATGACTTGACATCCAAGAGACCTTGGGATAATTTTATGCAACTCGCTTGTAGGAAATTTTTTTCAAGAGAGTTAGTGCACTTGTGTGCTACCTATGTTGAGAAGTACAAAAACACCCATCAATAGGATTTTGGTCCCTATTGCATTTATGACCTTAATATCATCATTAATAGGTCCCTATGATCCCATATTATGCATCCCAAGGCATATTTTAATAAAAAACCTAATACTTTAGCAGTCAAAATAGGCATTGTGGGACCCATTCACCACTGTGGGTGAATGAGTCCCATCCAGGTGGGACCTATTCCCAACATATGGTGAATGAGTCCCATTTGGCCTATTTTCAAGGTTTTGAGTAGGAAAAATTGGGTTTTAAGTTCAAATTTTATGTATGTTGTCCTTTGGGATCTAATACACGAGATATTAGATGGATTGCCTATATAAATGAGCTTTCAAATCATTATTTCATCAAGAATTCATTTTATCATGTCAACCATTCAAGAGTTAAGCATTCCAATACTTCAAAAGATCTTCTAGAGAGCATTCAAGCATCAATCATCATGTCAAGGATTTCATGCATCATGTTTGTTTTGAAAATAACAATTGTGATGTAGGGTTTTATGATTCAAGCAAGCATTTCATTCAAGATCTATCATCTTCAAGAAAGAGTCAAGATCTACATCCATTGGATTCATTTCATACATGTTTGCAACATATTATTGATAGGGTTTGGTAAGTTACAACATCATATTTTGTTCATTCATCATTATTATTTCATTTTATTTCAAGGTTTGATTACCAAAATGGGGTTTGTCCAAGGAAAAACCTTATCCAATAACTCAAAAACATTTTTCCCTCTCCTTTATGTGTGATTTGTAGGTCTAGGTTACAGATTTCCTAAGGAGCAAGATTAGAAGAAAGTTGTCAAATCATTCAAAGTTTTCAAAGTTGTTATCAAGGCTTGAAGAACATTGGAGAACACCTACAAGTTGCAAATTAGGGTTTCAGATATGGAAATTAATCGAGAAGGAAAAATCAGACAAAGAAGAGCAAGATCAGACTTTGAATCTTTAGAAAACCCTGACTAGACTGATTTTCCACTTTTGGTGAATGAGTCCCAATTTGAGTCAAAAATCATTTTTTTTAAAATTCAGATACCCATTTGGTAGATTCTTGTTCCCGCATAGAAACCCAGAATCTGGATTGATTCATCTATCTTGATGAATGAGTTCCACTCAACATTAAAGACAAAATTTCTAGTGTTTCAGAATTCCATCCATCCATCTCCAGATTTCCAAGTGCACACCTTCCTTTTTGCAGCTTTTTGTGTTGTTCCATTTACATTTCTAAGTCATTTTGTAGGTCATTGCATTGAATTAGGTTTTAGTGTTGCATCTTGCATTACATTTTTCTTTCCAAGTTCATACTTGGTGATGAACCCCTTATTAGTTTTCATTCATCCCTTAGGACAACCCTCTTGCAATATCTCTTTCTCCTTTGCATTGATATCTCAAGGATTATCCTTCAATGAAATTGGAGAAGTGGGTGTGCTCTATGTCCTAGAACCATATGATAGCACCATACCAATTTTTCATTATTTCAGTATGTATGTATGCCTATAAGTAAGTATGTATGTATGTAAGATTGTATTTACATGTGTACATGTATGCTTGTATGTATGTAAGATTGTATGTACATATGTATGTATGCTTGTATGTATCTAAGTATGTATGTATGTCTATATGTATGTATGTATCCTTATATGCATTTATTTATGTATGTATTTAGAGGGAGGGAGGATTTTAAGAGAGAGATAGATAGGTAGTGAGAGAGAGACCTAAGAGAGAGGGAGTGGGAGAGATGGGGTTGGAGTGAGAGGGAATTAGCTAGGTAGGGTGGAGGGAGAGAGAGGGGGGGAGAGGGGGAGAGACTTGAGAGATAGGTAACGAGAGGGAGTGAGAGAGAGAGGGAGTGGGAGCAATCGAAATCATCTCAGGATCTTTTCAGGAGAGAGAAGAGATTGAGAGAGAGGTATGTAAGAAAGAGGGAGAGGATAGATAGAGACAATTAGAGAGCATAGGAGAGAGGGAGGGAGAAAATAGATAGGAGAGAGGGATAAGGGTTGAGGGATTAGGGTTGAGGTTCAAATGTATAGGTTAGAGGGTATAATTTATAGGGTAGAGGATTGAGGATTTAAGTGTTTAAGGGTTGAGTGGTTAAGGGTTGAGGGTTTAAGGGTTTAACAATTGAGGGATGAGGTTTAGGATTGAGAGTTGAGCATATAGGTTTTATGGTATATGGTTCAAGGATTATGGTTAAGGATCCAATGTATAGGGTAGATGGTTGAGAATTGAGGGTTCAGGTTTTAATGTATATTGTAGAGGGTAGAGGGTAGAGGGTTTTAGGGTTTTAGGGTTGAGGGATTAGGGTTGAGGGATTAAGGGTTGACAGTTTAGGGTCTAGGGATTGAGGGTTGAGGGTGTAGGGTTTAAGGGTTGAGGGATAAGGTTTGATGGATTAACAGTTGAGGGTTGAGGGTTTAGGGTAGATATTTTAAGGATTGGGAGTATAGGGTTGAGGGTTTAGGGTATTAGGTTGAGGGTAGAGGGTAGAGGGTTTATGGTTGAGGGTTGAGTGTTTAAGGGTTTAAGAATTGAGGATATAGGGTTGAGGGATTAGGTTAGAGAGGGAGGGATGGATGGGAGAGAGATGGAGGGAGAAGTGAGATAGAGAGAAGGAGAGAAGAGGAGGGAGGAATAGAGATAGATGAGGGTTGAGGATCCAACATATATGGTAGAGGGTTGAGAATTGAGGGTATAGGGTTGAGGGATTAGGGTAGAGGGTAGAGGGTATTAGGTTGAGGGTAGAGGGTAGAAGGTTAAAGAGTTTAGGGTTTAAGGGTTTAGGGTTGAGGGTCTAATTTATAGGGTAAAAGGTATAGGGGTTGAGGGTCTAGGCTTTAAGGGTTGAGGGTTGAGAATTAAGGGTTGAGGGTTTAATGTATAGGGTAGAGGATAGAGGGTTTAAGGGTTTAGTGTTTAAGGTTAAGGGTAGAGGGTTGAGGCTATAGGGTTGAGGGATTAGGGTTAAGGGTCCAATGTATAGGGTAGAGGGTATAGGGGTTGAGGGGATAGAGTTTAAGGGTTGAAGGTTGAGGGTAGAGGGTTGAGGGTTGAGGGTTTAAGGGTTGAAGGTTTAAGGCTTGAGGGTTGAGGGATTAGGGTAGAGAGTCTACTTGGGTTTAAGGGTTTAAGGGTTGAGGGTATAGGGTTGATGGATTAGGGTTGAGGGTAGTGGGTAGAGGGCTTAAGGGTCTAGGGTATAAGGATTAAGGGTTGAGGTTTAGGGTTGAGGATTGAGTGTTAAAGGGTTTGAGGGTTGAGGGTATAGGGTTGAGGGATTAAGGTAGAGAGGGAGGGATAGATGGAGGGAGAGATGGAGGGAGAATTGAGATATGTTGATTTTTTTTGCACTTCTCAACATAGGAAGCATGCAAGTGCACTACCTCTCTTGAAAGATAATTTCCTATGAGCAAGTTACAAAAAATTATCCTAAGGTCTCTTGGGTGTCAGGTAATGACTTGCAAAAATAAGTCAGTTGATTGATGTGATTTGATGGTAATCACAAAGGGCATTGATAATTCACTAAGTTGGGAGGGAGTTGGATCTTCAAATGGAGTTTTGTAAAATTTTGGAAGTGAGGTGCAATTCCCGCAAGTTCAAAATAGCAGTCTAAAACTCCATGTTTAACATAAAATTTGGCTTTACAATGATGTTGGAACTTCAACTTAAATTTTATTTCAAAGAAAACTCAAAAGGGAAAAGGGATATAAGGGTTCTTACACCTGCAACTAATGATGAACAATTATAATGGAGGATGCTACAGTGGACAACCTTCCTAAAACAAAGTTCCACTTAACCAAAACAACTAACAGTTTCATGAAACTACTGCTATCTTTTAAGGTCTACAAATTTTCAACTATCCATTCACCATAAAGCATGAAAAATGAATGAATTTTAAGTGCAACAACTAATTAATGTTTAGAATAGCTTTACACTGTTGTTCATCATCAACAAACAACAAAAAGCATGAACATGAAAGGCATCAACACAATAACATTATTCTCTATCAATGTGCAACATGAACTAAATAATAAAATTAACTTGAAATACTTAGAACAATAAAATAAAT
The DNA here is from genome assembly GCA_007258455.2 of Sequoia sempervirens. Lineage (NCBI taxonomy): Eukaryota > Viridiplantae > Streptophyta > Pinopsida > Cupressales > Cupressaceae > Sequoia > Sequoia sempervirens. The sequence goes on from VDFB02077292.1 coordinate 69,759, forward strand.
CTACTAATTTTGAGAAGATGAATTATGCAACATGTGAGAAACACAAGAATCCACCAAAGCAATGTAATTCTCATTAAAATTTTAGCAGCTTTTCTTTACACAACAACTCAACTCTCTCTTCAAAAATGAGAGGAGACCCCTATTTATAGTTTTCTAAAAGTGAAATGAATGGCCAAGATTTACTTTCATTATGTGGAAAAGATTCATTTTACAATAGGGTTTCACCTACCCCCAAAATATAACATTATTAAATACATTTTTGTCTCATTCCTATTTTTTCTTCTAGTGGCTCTAACACTATAGCAGTTTTGTCTTCTAATGATTTCCTTCCTTTTCTAGCTATACTATTAGAAACTCATCATCAATTACTGGCTTTCCTTCATTCTTCTAAAGTGTGGAATATTCCACAAAGTTTCCAATTAATGCATGGAGCTTGTCCCATTCCATAATGTCAGATTGAAGGATCTGAAAGGTTAGCCTCTTGAATCTTCCAATGATATGCTCCCAATGCTTGGTACATCTTGGAATGGCCTTGATTACCTATTCAGACTAAGTGAATTCCCTCATAGCGAAGTCCATGAAATTCGGTCTTAGTGCATTTGCAAACCCTTGCTCCATCTTCTTGTGGAAGAATGGCTTGATTTTATCTAGATCCAGTTCCAGGGTGGGCATGTCATAATCTATCATCATCTTGAGGTAGTCCTTACTATCCATTTTGTGCTCCACAACCCATTCGAGGTCAAGCTCAACCTCATGAAATACTCTTTCAAGGACTTCCCTTCTATGATCCAATCCCATATTCTAGGTTTCTACTAGCTAGTGATCATCCTTGATGAGGCCCAATTCCTTTTCCCATGTCTTCTCAAGCATCTTGAGAATGGCCTCGAGCTTAGGATACGTGATTCTGTATAGCTTGGTGAACCTATGAAATGTCCTCTCTATGGCCTCTAGTTGCTTTTGCAAATCCCATAATTTATTGGAAATTCGAGTAGCGTGGAATATTCCCATGTCACAATTGTAGATCACCCCCTAGAACCAATTTGTTGTGGCCATGGTATAGTTCTTCATATTCTCCATTTTGTTTAACTCATCTTGAGAGAGAAGAAGAGGCATGAATTAGGTTGTCGAAGCCTCTTCCTCCAAGGATGTCCATTGCTGATTGTAGGTAGTGAGATTCACCACTTGTGCCTTTAGTTCCTCTTTCCACAACTGATCATTTTTCATTTGTTGCACGATCATTGCAACCAATTGTTGGAACTCATCAATCTTTTTCTCCTTGGTTGTCGGGCCCAAATTTGTGGTAGAGATGTTATAACTGGTTCCTTCACCTTTTTCTAGCATTGGGGTAGCAATCTGTATTGTTCTTGATTGTGAGGCATCAATCGTGATGTGCAAACAGACTCTCAAATTTTTATCTTTCCTTGTCTTTGTCTATGTTGTTGCTAGTTTCCTTGAGTCTAACCTTTGGATCAATGACTACATGAGTATTCTTATGTAGTTGTCTTTCTATCCAATCAGTTACTTGGGTTTCTCCTTTTAGTAATTCATGATCACCTTCCTCTAATTGTTCATGCTAGGGTTGTTTCTCTTCATGGCCTAGGGCTTCTTGATCTATTCTCTATTCTTCATTAGAGTATTCAATATGTATAGCCTTCTCCTTGTCTAACTCGATGGAGGCTATTTTTTTCTCAGTGACATCCCCTTTCTTGGGTACTTTCCCTTTTGGATGCTCAAGCTCGGCATGATTCTCAGGCTCGGGGCTCTTCCATAGTGCACCCTATTCTTTCTTATCTTCTTCTTCATTTTCTTCTTTCTCTGTAGGAACCTCTTCTTCTTGGATGGGGCCCTTGTCTTATCCAATTAGTGGAGGCTCTTCAATTATCTCCATGTTGATATCAATATCATCTTTCTCTTCAAGAAGCTCCTTCTTAGTTGTTGGGACAACTCTTCAAGCTCCTGATCTAAGGTTTCTATGATATACTTTGCATTTAGAGCCTCAGTATCTTCCTCTAAAGAGTGAATTTTTGCCAGTGGATGCCACCTTATCCAAGTTTATGTTTAAACACCCTCTAGGTGTTGAAAGTAATTAGCTTTGAAAGGGTCCTTAAGCTCCTCAATTATACCTTTTGCAACCTCCCTATGGAATTTCTCCATTTCTCCAGATATTTCCATGGTAGCCTCCATCTTTGGTGGCTCTATTGGTGGTAGAGGAATGGGTAGGCCAGTGATAATCTAGGCCATCAAAGCTTTCACTTGGGATTCATTATCACCTCGAGATCTCAACAGGTATTCCCTACATGTATTTTGTGAAGGCTTCTGGCAGGGTGAGAGGTGGCATAGTAATAGTGGAAAATACAGGCAATGGAGCAAAGAGAGTGGGTAGTGGAGGATGTAGTGAGGTAGATGATAGTGGGGATGTTTTGGTCGAGGAGGAATCCAACACCATTACTGGGGCCATAAGCAAGGTAGACTAATATGTCCATGGTAGGTGGAGAGGACTACGACATGTGGAGGTGGAGGAGTGGAAATGGTAGCAATAGCAATGAGAGTAGAGGTCGTAGGTGGTGATTATAGCTACTCAACTTCTTCTTCTCCTTCATATGGGGGATCCTCATCAATTGTGAGCATCTCACTGACGAATCCCCCTATTTTCTTTGGATTATTTGAAGGATCCCCCTCTGTAGCCTTTTATGTGTATACCTTGTGTTTAGGATGGCTCTCAGCAATATCATTCCTTTTCTTCAATCCCATTCCTAGAGGGGATTTAAGTGCCTCTTCTACAGGGGAAGAAGTGCTCCCTTGTTAATTTCACTATTGATTTCATCCTCAAGCTCACTATAAGTCAATACTATGCCTTATACCTTAAGCTAGGCAATTTGGGCCTCCATCCATTGCCTTGTTCTACTTTCAACTAGTCATGTTACTATATCGAGGTTAGTGACCTCTTCTTCATCCTAGTCTATCAATGGTAGTAGTAAGTTAGCCATGACATTGAATCTTTCATCAATAATGGTATCCTCCCCTTCTACAATTTGATCAAGTACTGAAAATAGATTTATCAACCTTACAAACTAGGTTATCATTTGCATGTAATGCCTCATTTGTACTTCCTTGTTACCTTGAAAGTTGGCCTAGAAGTCTTCAACATGCAGCCAATGAGCATACTTCATTCCAACCCACTTCTTCAGTTTTCCATATGGGTCCATCCTCCCTCGGGTTATATAAAGGTCCAAATTGTATTCCACTATCTCCTTTTCTGAATACTCTGCGCATTGAGTAGCGGGATAGGCATACATTCCTTGCCCAAAGTTCAAGGGATATGGGATCCCCACTCTATGTTTGTCTCCCAATAGGGTGTGGGTGTTCTGTAATTGTTTGGAGACTTCCAATAGGATCATTCGATCATTGGGGTATTGTGGCAGTTTGTAGGGCCTCTTAAAGAACCCCTCTTTTCTTATGTAGGTAAACTTATGGAACTATATGAATAGATACCCAAACCACAAAATAAAGGCTCTAGCACTATGAGACATTGTCTATTTAAAGTATCCCCCCAAGAGTCTGATGATATGCCCAATGAAGACATCATTTACTCTCTGGTATTATTTCTTGAAATTTTTGTATTGCAACGAAGGGTAGCAGTCGTATACTTTGGGTTTTTCTTTCCTTGGCTCCAGTTTGTTTGCAAGCAAGATGCCCTTGCATGGGAATGGCTCTGCTAGTAGATACACCAAGTAGGAGGTCATCTAGAACTGGGATGTTTTCTTTACAGCCATAAGCTAGTTATGCATGTTGTCACTGGTGATCTTCACCCAATGGAACTTTGTTTTACCATGGATGATCTCCTCAATGAAGTAGAACATCCACTCCCAAAAAAAGGCAGCAGTAGGGAGGCCCATTACTCTGCTCAGTAGAGTGACTAAGTCATGGTACTCCTCATAGAAGTCACTTCTAAAAATCTCTTGCGACACCTTAGTAATGCTAGCCCTCTTCTCCTTCAACCAATGATGGTTGATTAGTTTCTTGCATCCTAGAGGGTCTGCTTTCCACATATTCTTGACATATTCCTTCTCTAGTTCCACCATTACATCGAATGTAGGAATATGGAACATTTGCCCATGGATCTGGCAGAAAAAACTACCAACACTCTGTTGTCATAGTGAATTATTTTTCTACTGCTATGGTAGCATTTCTTGCATACCATAACTAGTTCTAGAGCAATGATCGTAGGTGGAAAGCCAGAAGCCTTGGAAAGACCACTCTTTTTGATCTATCGTCGATTTTTAGTTGTAGGGTGAATCATGACCCTTCATCAGAACTCATCTATATCCACATACCCAAGGTTTCTATCTGATATAGAATCTAATGTGGAGGTGATTTTGGAGGTGCACTCCACCCCATGGAACTAGTACTTCATTTGATATTTCTCCTCTTTCCCTCCTGGTGCATTTGTAGGCTTCTTTCCTTTCTCTTTCTCAATAGACTTCCCTGATGGACCTGCAACAGATTCCATAAGTCCTACATACAAAGATGTATTAAGCACATTCATATGAAAATTAGGGAAGCATTAGTCAAATTCTAAAAAATGAGAGTTAGATCCAACAATTCATCTTTAGAAGATCATAAAATCCATTAGTATTCATCATTCAGGGTTCATTTGGAACAAATATAGGAATGTAGGACAAGGGATTAGGGTTTCCTTGGGCTGTAAGCCATCAAGAGCAATCAGGAGCTGGACAAGGACGAGGTCACGATGACCTACAAATAGTCACCCACACTCAAAATTCCACATTAGAGATTCGACAGTAGAAATATTCAAGGAGGCACTTGGCATGTGGGGTAATCAGTTTTAAGGTCTCAGGAGTCACTTGATTAATCATCTTACTTATGTTGGCTTTAGGAGTATGAAGGAAACATGCTTCATAATCGTTTCAAACTTTGATGTAGAGAAACAATGGACAAGGCATGGCAGCCCACAAGAGGAGCTCCATAGTGTGGGACCCTTAGGTGTATAGGATGGCATGAATCAACTCCCTTCACCTTGGTCATTTTGAGGCATGCGAGTAGGAACTAGTGGAAAGCCATCATGGAAAGTTCATTTAGGAACAACGATGATGAGATGATGATCTGCATGCAGTGGTCCGCAAAGATAGATGTACTGAACATTTTCTCTTAGTCATTTTTCCATAGATAAATTTAGATGAAAGGAGAGGGTGGGGATTCTTTTTCATGGGTAGAAGAGAAGGGGTAGCCATTTGCAAGTGAAAATAGGATGAAGGTGGTTGTAGAAAATAGTCTGCAAGGAAAGGTTTGCAATGCACCTAAACTTTGATTTTCATTTTGTGAAGGTCTAGCAGGGAAGCAACCTAGATGGATCCCATAATGTGGGCAAACGGGGAAGCTCGGTCATTTGGCACAACAAAGGAGGCAGAGTGGTCTGTAGAAAGACCCCCATGGATGTCATCTTGCAAGAAATTCTTACCTTGGTGCTTTCATTTGGAAACTAGAACAAAGCAGTGGACTATGGGATATGTCGTGCAGGAGGAAGGATTAACTACGTGGTTTAGTGAGTGGTGTTTAAAAGGGCGGAAAAGAGTGACCACCAGCCCATAATGGACAACCCACAAGGCATGAATTGGTCTATTTTTACTTAGTGGAATCTGGGAAGGGCTAATGAGGTAGTGAGATCTATGATGTGGGGAGGAGCTTTGGCTTGGCAACTTGAGAATGACATCCACAAGATGGCAAGCTGCGGGTGGCGGCCAACAAGGAATGGTCCACATTCTAGGACTTGGCATGTTTTGGTCACCCAATAGAAGTGGCTCTAGCGGAACCCACGATGCAAGATGCAAGTAAAGGAAAGCCATTTGAGAATGGCTATGAGATGGTGGCTACCTGAATGCGGCAACCTGGAAGGGATGACCATTGTGGCATAACTTAAACATTTGTACATTGGTCGGAGGTGATTTTGGCAAGTTTTGAGATGCGGGAGGTAGGAAAAGAATGATTGTTTTCCAATAATGTTTATGATATGGCCACTTGTGAGTAGTGTCCCACCAGAACGGACCCACAAAGAGTTGAAGACTTGGGTTTTTGTTTTAAGTTTGGTAGTTTGTGTTTTGATCGTGATGGTGATGAGGGGGATGTAGGCCGTAGATGAGTTGATCTTCTGTGAAGAACAATGATAGTGGGGAAAGGGTCTACATTGTCTCAAAGGCCATCATTTGAATGTTCTAACCAAGTTTTGAGTGATTTTTGGTGCGTAGTTAGCAGCTAGGAGAGTCACTGGGTGGAGTTCTAGGGTTATCTATAATATTTTTCAATTCATTTAACACTCTTACTAACAAAAGATGCATTTTGAAAATTTAGCAGTGGACTCACCTGGAAGTTACGTGAAATTTTGATGATAATCTAGACTCTAGGTCGATCAATTGTAATGCGGGTGCAGGAGATTCAATCACTATTTTACTCTCTAAAAATTTCAAACTTGGTCGATGAAAATGACAGGTCAAAGGGCTATTTATAGCAAAAATTTCATTAATTACATGCATTAAATGCGAGTATGATGGCCGGTGAGGTAGCTAGGCGTGAAGTTCAACGGGCCAGTGGTGGGAAGCATGGAGCTCGCAAGTCAGAAAGTCCTTAAGGCTTCACCATTAGTGAATGGTTGAAGGATGATGGCCAGGAAGGGTGCAAGACTCGTCAAGTGGGTGGACATCCTCGATCGACTGAAGTTTAAACAATGATCAAAAGATAGCACTGCACAAGGGGAAGCCTTTAGCTATGGCCCACAAGAGTTGGAGGATGTGAAAGCAAAAAGCTAAGGGAAGTCTACATGGGAACCCCCGCAAAGGGCAAAGACTTAGAAAATTTTAGGGTAGTGAATTTTGGTCGACTCAGAATGATGAATTTAGGGCTCTTGACAACTTGAAGCTCAAAATTAGGGGCACACAAAATGAGGTGAAGGAAAAATGCAACCCAACGAAGGTGAAAAGAGAGAGGGTCCTCGTTCTGAATGGGGCATGTGTGCTATAGGCACAACAAATGGAAAATCTACTAGGAGAATGCTCTTGAGCATTCTTAGGAGGAAGATCCATTGAAAACCCAAAATCTTTGATTTCGCACACCAGAAGCTAGTTTCCATGAGTGAACTAAGAACTCAAAAGAGGATGGGATCCTTAGTTGAATGAAGGCACATATATACCTCAAAAGTGTGTGCATAGTGAGTTCATTCCCTTTCTTCAGAAACCATAAGAAATAGTTGTTAATTAGTTGAGGCAAGGTATGTAAATCTTCTGACCTCAAAAGTAACCTAGACATTACTCTGTCACTAGTTAGGCATCTATAGACCCAATGAAGTTGTCACTGTGACCCCATGAACATTTCTCTATTTCCAACTGGGTTTCCATAGCCCCAAAAGAGTTTCTCGCACATCCACACAATTTCTTGTTTCAACATTTTCTTTCCTTATTTTCTTGAATATTCTATTTTGGTACTCTTTCTTTTTTCTCAACTCCATAAGCATTGAAATTTACTGTGGGTTTGGAATCACTATGGTCACTGGAGCAGACTTAGGATTTTTCACTTGTTGAAACCTCATAACGTCCATCATACAACTCTTCAGAAGAATTTAAAGTGTGTTATGTGTGTGATCTGAGATAAATGTGAAAAGATTCAACCAAGGGTTATGTCCTAGGTCAAGTCAGAGTTTAAATATGGAAACCCACTTCATGAGAGTGGTCAGAAATTATTAGTTTTGAATGAATATTTACCAAGGGAACAAATAGGAGTGGAAAAAAAGTGGGCTATCCAATAAGCCAAGCACAGGCACCACATCAAGAACGAAGGGACACAAAATGAGAACCGATAAAGTGAGGAAAAAGTGAAGCGAGGGAACAATAGCAAAGCAAAAGGAACCTAAACTAACCTATATACAACTATATACAAAGACAAGCTTGAAATGCTCAGGCAAGGAAATAATTCTTGAGGTGCTGCATAAATCATGGAATTCCTTAAGCACTCTAACTGCTTCTTTTCCAAGGCATCTAAGGTAGATTCCTTTATGATTTTTCTTGTACAAGATAGATCCTTGTAGCATGTAACTAATGTTTTTCAGTCTCAGTGCACACTTTTGTACTCCTTGGAGCCAGGAAGGGAACTTGTTGTTCAACAAATAGTAGACAATGTCATCGTACCACTCCCTTGGAGAAATATCTTCCAACTGATACTGTTGCATAGAGAGTTCAGGTCCTGCTTCAATTATCATTTTAGCTATTGTTTGGGTGAGAGCCTGACTTCAAACTAATTTCATGGGTTGAATCTCCATGTCATATTCCTATAATAGAGTGACCTATTTTTCTCTCCTTTCTCCCAATTCATTCTGCATTAAAAAAATCATAACTGATGCATCAAGCACAATTGCAAACACCTTATTATGCAAGATATAATGTAGGAATTTATTAACTCCTTTGACTAAGGTGTATGCTTTCTTTTGAACATTATGATACCTTAATTCTGCATCATTCAGTAGAGCACTCATGAAGGCAATAGGATGTTCACTCCCTTCATCATCTTTCTGAGTCAATATGCTAGCACAAGAGTGGTCTGAAGCAAAAGATTAGATATAGAACGACTTCAGGTAGTCTGGGTTGACCAGCACTAGTGCATCAACAATTGATTTCTTGATTCTTCAAAAGCCTTCTTGGCTTTCGATGTCCATTCAACTTTGGCATTCTACTTCAGCATAGCATTCAATGGCTTGAATATTTCAGCAAAGCCTGTGATGAACTTTCTGACGAAGTTTATCTTTCCAAAGAAGGATTTCAATTCCTTCTTGCTACCTGGAAGCTAAATTTTCAAAATAGATTGAATGTGTTTAGGGTCTATTGAGATTCCCTTCTCTAAGATCACATGCCTGAGAAATTTTCCTTCCATAACCCTGAAGATATACTTCTCCAAATTCAATGAAATTATGAACTCTCTACATTTATGGATGACCCTGCATAAATCAGAGACATGGTCATGTCTTTTCCTTGAAAAAATAGTAAGATCATCCATATTTATAATTATGCATTTTCTAATCAAGTCCTTGAAGGCAATATCCATGGCATGTTGGAAGGTTGCACCAACGTTGATTAGTCCAAATGACATTCTTTTGTATGCAAAGGTTCCCCACTTTGTAGTGAAAGTCATTTTATGCCTATCCTCATACTATACCATCATCTGGTTGTACCCTGAGTATCCTTCCAAAAAGGACATCATCTGAGATCCATTAACTATCTACAACACCTTGTCTAGTGAGGGTATTGGGTAGTTGTCTTTCTTTGAGGCTTTATTGAAGTTCTTGAAGTCTATGCACAATTTGATTTCTCCATTCTTCTTCCTAACTGGGATGAATATTTCCACCCACATGGAGTGTCTAAATGGGAAGATGATTCTTGCGGACAACAACTTCTAGACCTCTTTATAAATGATAGGCTCTAGCAATGCATTGATTAGGCGATGATGTTGCCTAAAAGGTCTCACATCCAACTTGAGAGGGATGGTGTGAGTGATGATCAAGGTATCATATATCTTCAAGTCTTTGTAACTCTAAGAAACCACATCATGGTATACATATGAAGGGTGTCGATGATCCCTTTCCTTTCTTCTAGTGTGCACACTTTGTCAATGAACACATTCTTAACTTCTTAAGTCATTCCTAGGTTGAGAGAATCACACAAGTTGTCAATAGAATCCTTCTCTATTTGCTTATCCTGATCCCTTATCTAATCCAAATCAAATATTCACTCAAGCTGAACCTTACCTTGATGTATCAATTTTATTTTTAGGTTAATGAAGTTCCATATATAATTCATCTTCTTCGGGCTCTGCCTCATAAATGATTTGGGTTGCAAACACATCAGAGCTCTTCATGAAATCTAAGATATGCTCGTCATCATTGAATACTTGGAATTTAGTAATATTTTTGGTACTAATGGCATGGAAGTAAGATCAATAGTGAACTTCTACAATCTGGCTAGGGAAATGGATTCGAAGGTACTAGTTTCCTGGGCTAAGGTATCAATAGTGTGATTCTTGCTTTGAGGGATCAATTGAATGTTAAATGCATCTAATCCTTCTATGAGATCCCATATTTTATGCTTGTAATTTTCTATACTTATATCATGGAAAGAGTACAACTTCCTAACTTGTTTTACTACCAATTATGAATCACCAAAGACTTGTAATATTTTAACCTTCTTTCTTAGTGCCATCAAGAGCTGTTGAACTAGTGCTTCATACTCTGCTATGTTGTTGGTGCAATAAAATTGGAGCCTATTAGCAGCAAAGTATATTTTAACTATGGGGCTAACAAGCTCAAAGTCATCTCCTTCTCCTTGCTTGGATTTGGACCCATTAAAGCACAACGTCCAAAACTTAGAGGCCTCTTTGACTTTAGAGCTAGTGGAGCTCATTTATTTCCTTGGTAGTGTATTTTCTTTGGTATTTTAAGTGGCTGCATGGATTCTATATGACTATGGTGTAACTGCTCCATTTGGAGCTCCCCTTTTTTGGTGGCTTTCCCTCTTATGTGCTCAATTGCTATCTGGAAAAGGAAAGATTCAAATTCTAAGAGGGTAGCATTATGCACCCTACACTAGCTAGGCAATGAGAGCCCTTGAAAATCCATTCTTTCTCCTAGGATGAGCTGATCTTGTACACATTTCTCCATTAAGTCCTGGAATCCATCTAGTAGTTCAATGTTACCATCCTCATATGATTCTTCATCATCTAATTTGATCATCATCTATATTTTTTGAGGTGCATAGGTTAGGTTGGTAGGAGGACTACATAACACAAGAAGGACCTCTTTAGTCATTCCCTTCTTTGGGAATTCTTGTTCATCTTGGTAAGACATGGAACAGTAGTTGTCTAGTTCTATTTCGAAAAACAACACCTCGTTTGTGTTGTTGTATTCTGTGATCATGAATTTCATGTGAGGCTCTTGATCGATACAGATATGGTTTGGAAACCCCTTCCACAAAAACCATAAGTGAGACAAATATATTGAAACATATCCATTTATTGCCCAAGTGAAATCCCTTCCTAATATTATGTTGTATGTGTAAGGAATATCAACAACTTGGATGTCGATTACCTATTGCACCCTTGGATCAGTAACAATCTACATAGGTATCTTATTGATTTCTCTAACTATGTTCACTTTTTTCTTGTCCAACTGGGTCACCTTCCATTAGTAGGGATTTGACACTATTCCTAGAGCTTTGCATACTGTCAGAGGCATAACATTGGCCAATGCTCCTGAATCAAGCGGGAAATTGTGCAATTTCTTTCCAGATATTTTGATAGTGGTTAGGAGGGGAGGAGCTTCCAACTTTCTTTAGAAAAACCCTATAGATACATCTTCCTAGGCTACTTGAGCTTTGTCCTTACCATTGGTTTTGTCTCAAGTTTGTGCTTGATTTTGTTCCTTGGCAGTTTGCTTGCTTGCTTGCTAATTTGAAGGCTGATTTGTTTTCTTTCCTAGGATTTCCTTGACTACTAACTCATTTTGTGAGTCATCAAAGGAAACCCTTTTGGCAGGTATTTCTTGAGCTATCTTGGATGGGGCAGTCCCATTTAGCATCCTGAAGAAGGTGTTTCTAATTGCTGGGACCCTGAGCAATTCAAAGGTTGAAGAGCTCAACTTAAATTTTTAAAATTCTTTTGCCACACATTCACTCATTTGTTCTATTTCTACCTCAAAAGATCTATCTTGAGAGGAACTAGCAGGCTGACTTTGGGTTTGGCTTTGTTGCCTATTTTTATTGAAGTATTAGGTGGGCACATAGGGGTAGCCTGGATTATTATTGGAATTTGGGTCAAGCAAAGTGATGAATGGGCGAGGTAGAGGTTGTAAAAGGACCACCTAATTTCCTATTTCTCAAGTTGTAATGAGTTTCCTTTTGATGGAACATTTGGACCTCATCTACACATGGCTCCTCTTCATCTACTAGACCATTGTCTACTAAATTGAAGAGTTGGGATAATGGGCTTTCATTACTTACAACTTTTGCTTCTTCATCCTTTGGGGCAACAGTCTCCTTCTCAAGTAGGTTGCTCTCACTTCATGGGAAAGGAGCTTGATTAACCACTAGCACTGAGGAATCATATGGTGTAGATGGAACTATATCTCTACATCCCACATCATCGACTGTATTCTAAAATTCCACTTGGAAAATATCTATTGTAGTTTGAAACTTTGGATAGTCCAATTCAGAATGCCTATCTATTTTGTGAATGTGTCACCATTTGGATAAGGCTTCCTTTTCCAAGTACACTCCACTTGTCATCTTATCCACATTAGCCAGCTGATCGAGAAGTGTTAGAATGCCTCTGTCATTCAGTCTCATGTTCCATGTTCGGTTATGTCTTTGTGAAGGCCTTCTCTCAGAACCTTTTCTTGGATCTTGGCCTCTCTCATCATTCTGTCTAGAGGAAGCACCCACTTCACAGTTGTCACTATTATCTCAGTGGAAATTAGCTTAGATACCTCTCTAAGAAGCCTGTAGTTGGTTATTTGGTTCCTCAAGTGTGTCATTTTAGTAGACATCTTCTTTACCAATTCCATCAGCTCATCTATCTAATCCCTCTTTGTGTTGTTCAATCATGAGGTTGAGCTAAGAAGGAAGACTAGCTATACTATTGGTTAATTATGTTGGTCCAGTGGGAACTCAAAGCCTTGTAGGTATGTAGGTAGTTGGGGCTGTTGGGGGTAAGTTTTTTGCTAGTGTCGTTGCAAGGAATGAGACACGGGAGGTGCTTGATTCAATGGTTTCCTTGGATGAGGTACTATCAATAGCTGAGGAACCTGATTTAGTATTGGTGTTTGATGTTCCAAGGAGTGGGTAAGTCCTTGGATCTAAATTGGATGGGAAGCTAGCCCCAAGGATGGTAGTGGACTAGTGATGTGTTGTCCTAGATCAATGCTTGTTGTGACTACTTCCGCATACGTATCTACCAACCTTGCTAGCGGTGGGTGCATTCTCTTCACCAATGTGGAAGTGAGATTGTCCAAGGAAGCATGGTAGACTAATATGGTTGATGAATCATCAACTACATAGGGTGGTTACAACTTCATGTAAGCTTGATGGAACAAATCATTGAAGGAGCTAATTGGTTCATTAACTTCCCTTTGAACGGATATGAACTGTTGATACAACTTGGAAGGGCTAACCAAGATCTTGAATTTCTGCAAGAAGGGGTTCTTTAATTGATCCCAAGTTGTGATGGATCTAGTTGGTAGGTGGATGTACCAATAAAAGGCCTCTTCCCCTAAAGAGTAAGGAAAGAGCCTACAAGCCACATCTTCATGATCTATTTGCATGTCCTTCAAGGTTGTTTGAAATATCTTAATATGTTCTACTATTCTCTGTAGATGGCATGGATGGAACTTAGTGTAAAAGCCTTCTGGATTCTTTGGCATATCATGATAGTCATTGAAGGATAAAGGAGACAATTTATTACCTAGCCATGCCATGATGGGAGGCAAAGGTTGGGATAGTTGTGCTACAATTACTTGGGGCTGCAAAGGAGCAACAATAGTTGGGGCAGCACCTTGGCTATTGGAGGCAAAGAGGTGGAAGGTAGCTTGGAGGCGCTGGGAAGAGGAAGGTGCTACCAAAAGTGAAGGAGAAGAGTGGGGTGAATGGATTGAAGGAGGAGGTGAGGATAGAGGTGAACTGGGTTGAGTGGATGGAGCTGAGGTGGACGCTTCCCCTCTCTTTGCTCTCTTACCCTTGGTAGGGGATGGTAGCTCTTGGAACTCCCCTTTGTTTGGTGTAGATCTTAACACCCTCTGCAACCTATGAGGGGAGAAGGAAAATATTCATCTAGCTTAGAAAAAAGGATTCCCTCCTTCTAGTGCTAGTTCTATTCATCCAAAGTGGTGAATGGGTCCCACAAGGCCTATTTTGACTGCTAAAGTGTTAGGTTTTTTATTAAAATATGCCTTGGGATGCATAATATGGGATCATAGGGACCTATTAATGATGATATTAAGGTCATAAATACAATAGGGACCAAAATCCTATTGATGGGTGTTTTTTTACTTCTCAACATATGTAGCACACAAGTGCACTACCTCTCTTGAAAGATAACTTTCTACAAGCAAGTTGTAGAAAATTATCCCAAGGTCTCTTGGGTGTCAAGTCATGACTTGCAAAAACAACTCAGTTGATTGATGTGATTTTCTGGTAATCACAAAGGGCATTGATAGTTCACTAAGTTGGGAGGGAATTGGATCTTCAAATGGTGTTTTGTAAAATTATGGAAGTGAGGTACAATTGCTGCAAGTTCAAAACAACAGTCAAAAACTCCACGTTTAACAACAAATTTGGCTTTACAATGATGCTAGAACTTTACCTTAACTTTGATTTCAAAGAAAATTCAAAAGGGAAAAGGGATAGAAGGGTTCATAGACCTACAAATAATGACAAACAATGATAATGAAGGATGTTACAATGAAAAACCTTCCTAAAACTAAGTTACATTTAACCAGAACAATTAACAGTCTCATGAAACTAGTGCTATCTTCGAAGGTCTATAGATTTTCAACTATCTATTCACCATAAAGAATGAATAATAGGTGAATTTTAAGTGCAACAAAAAATTAATGTTCAGACTAGCTTTACATTGTTTTTCATCATCAACAAACAGCAAAAAGCATGAACATTAAAGACATCAACATAATAATATTCTTCACTATCAATGTGCAACATGAACTAAATACTAAAAGTAACTTGAAATACTTAGAACAACAAATTAAATCTACTAATTTTGAGAAGATGTATCATGCAACATGTGAGAAACACAACAATCCACCAAAGCAATGTAATTCTCATTAAAATTTCAACATGTCTTTACACAACAACTCAACTCTCTATTTGAAAATGAGAGGAGACCCCTATTTATAATTTTCCAAAAGTGAAATGAATGGTCAAGATTTACTTTCATTGTGTGGCCAAGATTAATTTTACATTAGCGTTTCACCTACCCCCAAAATATATCATTATAAAATACATTTTTGTCTCATTCTTATTTTGTCTTCTAGTGGCTCTGATACTGTAGCATTTTTGTCTTCTAGTGATCGCCTTCCTTTTCCAGCTATGCTGCTAGAAACTCATCATCAATTACTGGCTTTCCTTCATTCTTCTAAAGGGTCGCATATTCCACAAATTTTATAATTAATGCCTAGAGCTTTTCCCATTCCATAATGTTGGATTGAAGGATCTTTAAGGTCAACCTCTTGAATCTTTTAGTGATCTCCTCCCAATGCTTGGTGCATCTTGGCATGGCCTTGATTACCTGTTCAGACTAAGTGAATTCCCTTGCAATGAATTCCATGAAATCTGACGTTAGCGCATCTATAGCCCCTTACTCCATCTTCTTATGGAATAATGGCTTGATTCTCTCTAGATCTAGTTCCAGGGAGGGCATGTCATAATCTATCATCATCTTGAGGTAGTCCTCACTGTCCATTCTATGCTCCACAACCCATTCAAGGTTTAGCTCAACCTCATGCAATACCCTTTTAAGGACTTCCCTCCTCTGATCCAAGCCCATTATCTAGGTTTCTACTAGCCAGTGATAATCCTTGACAAGGCCCAATTCCTTTTCCCATGTCTTCTCGAGCATCTTGAGAATGCCCTTGAGCTTAGGATACATGACTTTGTATAGCTTAGTGAACCTATGACATGTCCTCTCTATGGCCTCTAGCTTATTTTTCAAATTTCAAAAATTATAGGACATTCGAGCAGGGTGGCATATGCCCATGTCACCATTGTAGATCACCTAATGGAACCAATCCACCTTGGCCTTGGTCCAGTTCTTCATATTCCTCATTTTGTTTAACTCTCCTTGAGAGAGAAGAGGGGGTATAGATGATGTTTTCAGATCCTCTTCCTCCAAGGACATCCATTGTTGAATGTAGGTATTGAGATCCGCCACTTGTGCCTTTAGTTCCTCTTTGGAGGATTGGTCCTTGTTCATTTGTTGCACGATCATTGCAACCCACCCTTGGAACTCATTGATTTTTTTCTCCCTAGTTGTCGGGCTCAAATTTATGCTAGAGATGTTATAACTAGCTCCTTCACCTTTTTCTGGCACTAGGGTAGTGATTAGTATTGTTCTTTATCCTGAGGCATCAACCGAGATGTGCAAATGGACTCTCATATTTTTCTCTTTCCTTATCTTTTTCTACACTCTTGCTAGTATTGCCTCGAGTCTAGCCTTTGGATCAATGACCACTGGAGTCTTCTTATGTAGTTGTCTTTCTAGCCAATCAAGTACCTGGGGTTCTCATTTTGGTGATTCATGATCCCCTTCCTCTCTTTGTTCATGTTATGTCTATTTATCTTCATGGCTCGAGGCTTCTTGATCTGTTCTCTCTTCTTCGTTAGAGTCTTCAATATGTATAGCCTTTTCCTTAGCTAGCTCAACGAAGGCTATTTTTCCTTAGTGACATACCATTTTTGAGGTACTTTCCCTTTTGGATGCTTGAGCTCAACATGATGCTCAAGCTTGAGCCTCTTCCATAGTGCATTCTCTTATTTCTTGTCTTCTTCTTCTTTTTCTTCTTTTTCTAGAGGAACCTCTTCTTCTTGGATGGGGCCCTTGTCTTGGACAATTAATGAAGGCTCTTTGAGTATCTCCATGTTAACATCAGTATCAGCTTTCTCTTTAGGAAGCTTCTTATTAGGTTCAATTTTTTCTCCTACTTCTTTGAGCTACTGGGATAGCTCGTCCTCAAGCTCCCGATATGAGGTTTCTATGATATACTTTGCATTGAGAGCCTCATTATCTTTCTTCGAAGAGTGTGAATTTTCTTCATCAGGCGCCACATTATCCAAGTTTATGTTTAATTTTCACTTTGGGTGTTCAAATTAATCATCTTTGAAAGGGTCCTTGGGCTCCTCTATTATATTTTGCAGCCTCCCTTTGGAATTTCTTCATTTCTTCATATCTTTGCATGGTAGCCTCCATTTTTGGTGGCTCTGTACGTGGTGGAGGAACGGGTAGGCCAGTGGTAATCTAGGCCATCAAAGCTTGAATTATGGGATTCATTATCACCCCAGAGATCTCAATACGTATTCCCTACATTTATTTCCTGAAGGCTTCTAGCATGGTGAGAGGTGTCATAGTAGTAGTGGTAGTTGCAGGAATTCAAGCAAAGAGAGTGGGTAGTGGAGGAGGTGATCAGGAAAATGTTACTAGGGATGTTGTGGCCAAGGAGGAATCCAACTCCTTTACTGGGGCCATAGGCGAGGTGGAAGCGAGGTGGACTAAGATGTCCATGGTAGGTGGAGAGGAAATAGGCAGTGCCTGAAATGCAGGAGGTGGAGTGGTAATGGTAGCAGTAGTGGTAAGACAGAGGTGGTAGATGGTGATTGTGGCTACTTGGTTTCTTCTTCTCCTTCATGCTAGGGATCCTCTTCAATTTTGGGCATTTCACTAATGAATCCCTTTGTTTTCTTTGATTTCTTTGAAGGCTCCCCCTTTGTAGCCTTCTGTGTATGTGCCTTGTGTTTAGGATGGTGCTCGAGAGCATCCTTCCTTTTTTTCATCTCATTATTGGAGGAGATTTAGGGGCCTTTTCTACTAGGGAAACAACTACTCCACTACTAGTGTCACCCTTTAGTTCATCCTCGAGCTCACCATAAGTCAATATTGTGCCTTGTACCTTAAGCTAGGAAATTTGGGCCTCCACCCATTGCCTTGTTCTGCTTTCAATTGGTCGTGTTACTATATCGAGGTTAGTGATATCTTCTTCATCCTAGTCTATCAATGGTAGTGGTAAGTTAGCCATGACATTGAATCTTTCATCAATAATGGTATCTCCCTTTTCTACAATTTGATCAAGTATCGTAAATAGATTTATTGACCTAACAAATTGGATTGTCATTTGCATGCAATGCCTCATTTGCACTTCCTTGTCATCTTGGTAGTTGGCCCAAAAGTCTTCCACATGGGGCTGATGAGCATACTTCCTTTTGACCTACTTCTTCAATTTTCCATATGGGTCCATCCTCCCTCAGTCTGTATGAAGGTCCAGATTGTATTCCACTATCTCCTTTTCTGAATACTCTGCACATTGGGCAGTGAGACAAGCATACATTCCTTGCCCAAAGCTTAGGGGATATGAGATCTCTGCTTTATGTTTGTCGCTCAATAGGGTGTGGAAATTCTGCAATTTTCTAGAGACTTACAAAAGGATCATTTAGTTATTGGGGTATTGTGGCAGTTTGTAGGGCCTCCCAGAGAACCCCTTTATTCTTATGTAGGTAAACTTTGGGAACTACATGAACAGATACCCTAACCTTGGGATGAAGTCTTTGGTGTTGTGAGACACTCTCCTTTCAAACTCTCCTCCCAAGAGTCTGATGATATGCCCAACGAAGGCATCAATTACTCTTTGGTATTCTTTCTTGAAATTTTTGCATTGCAACTGAGGGTAGCGATCGTATATTTTGGGTTCTCCTTTCCTTAGCTCTAGGTTTTTTTCAACAAAGAGGCCCTTGTATGGGAATGGATTTGCTAGTAGATACACCAAGTAGGAGGTCCTCAATGAAGTAGAACATCCACTCCTGAAAAATGATAGCAGTAGGGAGGCCCATTAATTTTCTTAGCATAGTGACGAAGTCATGGTACTCCTCATAGAAGTCACTTCTGAATAGCTCCTGTGGAACCTTAGCAACACTACCCCTCTTCTCCTTCAACCGATGTTGGTTGATCAATTTCTTGCATCCTAGAGGATTTGCTTTCCACATATTCTAGGAATATTCCTTCTCTATTTTCTCCATGACATCGAATGTAGGAATATGGAACATTCGGCCTATGGATCTGGCAGACAAATCTGCCAACACTCTACCATCATGGTCAATGATTTTTCTGCTACTATGGTAGCATTCCCTGCATACCATAACTAGTTTCAGAGCAACGAGCACAAGTGGAAAGCCAACCACCTTGGAAAGACCACTCTTTCTAATCTTCTGTGCATTTTCAATTATAGGGTGAATCATGACCCTTCGTTAGAACTCATGTATATCCAAATTCCCAAGGTTTGTATCTGATATAGAATCCCAAGTGGAGGTGATTTTGGAGGTGCATTCCACCTTATGGAAGTGGTACTTCATTTTATCTTTCTCCTATTTCCCTCTTGGTGCTTTTGCAGGCTTCTTTCCTTTCTCTTTCTTAGAAGACTTCCCCAATGGACCCATAGCATATTCCATAAATCCTATATACAAAGATACAATAAGTGCATTCATATGAAAATCAAGGAAGCGTTAGTCAAATCCTGCAAAATGAGGGTTAGATCCAACATTTCATCTTTAGAAGATCATAAAATCAATCAGTATTCATTGGTCAGGGATCATTTGGACCAATACAAGAATACGAGCCTAGGGATGCAGGTTTCCCTGGGTTGGAAGCTATCAGGAGCAATTAGGAGTAGGACGTCACCAGGGTCACATCGACCCACAAACAAACACTCACACTCAAAATTCTGCATTAGATATTTCATGGTAGAAATCTTTAGGGAGGCATGTGGCAAGTGGGGTAATCAATTTTATGGTCTCAGGAGTCTCTTGATTGGTCATCTCACTTATGCATGCTTGAGGAGTGCAGAGGCAGGAGGCTTCATGGATGTTTCAGACTCTACCTTAGAGAAACAATGGACAAGGCATGGTAGCCTAGAAGAGGAGCTCTATAGTGTGGGGCCAATAGGTGGACAAGATGGCATGAATTAACTCCCTTCACCTTGATCACAATTTCCAAGTAATATCCCATCAAATATTGCAACCATTTTGCACTTTGGACTCTTAAGGGAGTGAGTCAGTTGAACATAGATCAAATTAGTTTGATGCATTTGGATGCGAAAGAGGACCATACATGGTGTAAACGTACCCATCTCGACGCATTGGAATAGTCTATTTGGTCACACGAGTTGCAAAACAAAATTTGCACTACTTTGCAATTTTACACTGCTTGCATTTGACACTTTCCATCAAGTGAAAATTGGACACCATAGGAAAACAACTCCAAGATAACTAAAACTGAGAGTTTATTGTAGAGGGGCCCTACATGGTCTTGATTCCTCAGACAAAATGCTTGTAACTGACACAGTCTCTGGGTAACAACCTGTCAAAGATTGTTTACCTTTTCCAATTTGGACTCTTAAGGGACTACGTTGCATTAATGACAAATGTTTGAGGGTAGAAATAAATTTCAAAATTTTAGTAATATCATTACAAATGTTTTAGGGTAGCAATAAATAGGTAGTAGGGAACTAGATCCCAAACTCAATTACAAATATTTGAGGGCAGCCATGAATTTTTAGTTGGAAAACATGTCTAAAGAACTTGTAAGGTACTTGAGTTAATTCATGTTACTTGAACAATATCTAACAATTCATACACACTTTTTTTACTTGAAAATTTTATTATTTTTATGACACGTTGACATTATGCATAAAAAATGTTTACAAATTGAACTTCTTAAATGTTTAGGGTACCTTTGAAAATCTAGTGAGCTCACTAGCTTGTCAATGCGATAGGGTTGATAAGGTAGGGGCTGTTTGAAAAAAATCCTCATAGAAATGCGGTGTCATGGTGAGAGCACATTTCTATGAGGAATTTTTTCAGACAACCTCTACCTTGTCAACCCTACCACATTGAAAAACTAGTGAGCTCACTAGCTTGTTAATGCTCACACGAATTTTTGGATGTAATGCCTTAAATAAATGTGGTCATGTGGCATGCCATGATTACAAGATAAGATCAAAATGGAATAATGGACAAGGCATGTGAATTTTTTGACAATAATGTTTTGGTAGACATGTATGCAAAATGTGGGACCTTTGACAATCTAGTGAGCTCACTAGCTTGTCAATGCAGTACGGTTGACAAGGTAGGGGTTTTTTGAAAAAATGCCTCATAGAAATGTGGTCTCATCATCGTGATACCACATTTCTATGAGGAATTTTTTCAAACAACCCCTATCTTATCAACCCTACTGTATTGACAAGCTAGTGAGAAAAATAAAAAATAGAGATTTGAATGGAGGAGTTCTACCCAATTATGTAGCCTTTGCTTCTTCATGCATCAAACTTCTAAAAAATTTGACTCTTTTAAAAGCTTGTTTCCTTTTCAATGTTCAATTATATATCACTCTCGAATGGAATTGAGACTTGAATTGATATTATATTCCTTTTGATGTGAAAACTTTTCTATTTCATGCAAAGGTGGTGGAAAGATCATAAAAAGGTGGTAGAGTGTGAAAAACTTGCATGCATAGTTTACAAAATGATCAAAAAGATTATTTTTATTGGAACATGCACATAACTAGGAGAACATGCAGAATGTGGGCCTAGAGATCATGGATATATTGAGTTTTTACCATTTTTAGAAAAAGAAAAAAAGCACTCACATTATAACGTGAGCATGTTATGTCTTTCTAAACAAATGACTAAATCTCAACTTCAAAACACGCTCGCATTATGAGAATTTTTTTTTTTATAAGTTTATTTTCTCTCTCTCTCTCTATCCTTATCCATCCATCACTCTTAGCCATCTAGGTTTCTCACTTATCCCCAAACCCTCAACCCTATACACTATGCCTTAAACCCTAAACCCTAATCTCTCTATCTCTCTCTCACTCCCTAGATCTATCTCTCTCTCCCCCCTCTACCCTTAAACCCTTAAACCCTCTACCCTCTACCCTTAACCCTCTCTCTCTCCCCTATATCATTAACCCTATACCCTCTACCCTTAACCCTTAAACCCTCTCTCTCTCTCTCTCTCTCTCTCTCTCTCTCTCTCTCTCTCTCTCTCTCTCTCTCCCCTCTACCCTTAACCATCTAGAAGAGGCCCCTCTATATCTCTCTCTCTATATATATATATATCTCTCCCCTCTACCCTCTCTCTCTCTCTCTCACACACACACACACACAAACACTCACTCCCTCTATCTCTCTCCCACTCCCTCTCTCTCACTCCATCTCTTTGTATCTCTCTCCCCTCTACCCTCTACCCTTGACGCCAACCCTCTCTCTCTCTCTCCTCTATCTCTCCCATCTACCCTTGCCCTAAAACCATCTACCCTCTACCTCTCTTAGGTCTCTCTCTCTCACTCCCTCGCTCTCTCTCTCACTCCCTAGGTCTCTCTCTCTCTCTCTCTCTTTCTCTCTCTCTGTGTCTATCTCTCTCCCCTCTCCCCTCTACCCTTAAAACTTAAACCATAAGCCCTTAAAACCCCTACCCTCTACCTCTCTTAGGTTTCTCCCTCTATCTCACTCACTCCCTCTCTCTCTCTCCCTCCCTCCCTCACTACCTTACTCCCTCTCTCTTTGTCTATCTATCTCTCCCCTCTACCCTCTACCATTAAACCTTAAGCCCTATACCCTCAACCTTTAAACCCTTAAACCCAAATAAATTCTCTACTCTTATCCTTCAACCCTCTACCTTCTATCCTCAACCCTTAACCCTTAAACCCTAAACCCTCAACCCTAAACCCTTTACCCTATACATTAGACCCTCAACCCTAATCCCTCAACCCTATACCCTAAACCATCTACCCTATACCCTCTACCTCTCTTAGGTCTCTCTCTCACTCACTCCCTCTCTCTCTCCATAGATATCTCTCTCCCACTCCTTCCCTCTCTATCTATCTCTCTCACTCCCTCTCTCTCTATTTGTCTCCCCTTGGCCCTTAACCCTCTACCCTCTACCTCTTTTAGGTCTCTCTCTCACTCACCCACTCCCTCTATATCTCTCTCTCTCTCTATCTCTCTCCCCTCTACCCTTAACTTCATACCATCTACCCCTTAATCCCTAAACCCTCAAACCCTCTACCCTTAACCCTCTACCCTCTATCTCTCTCCCAATCCCTCTATCTTTCACTCACTACCTCTATCTCTCTCCCCTCTCCCCTCTACCCTTAACCTTTAAACCCTCTATCCTCTACATATCTTAGGTCTCTCTCTCTCACTAACTCCCTCTATCTCTCTCTCTCTACCCTTAAACTCTATACCCTAATCCCTCAACCCTTAAACCCTCTACCCTCACTACCCCTCCTACTTTGTCAACCATTAAACCCTAAACCCTCAAACCCCTATACCTCTACCCTCGACCTTAAACCCTCAGCCTCCCAACCCCTTAAACCATCTACCCCTATACATTAAACCTCTTCATCCATAAAACCCTCAAGCTGCCTCTACCTATACATTGGACCCTCAACCCTGTCCTTCCAACCATATTCCTCAAACCTATGCCCTAAAACCCTCTACCCTCAACCCTAAACCCTTAACCCTAAACTGTTAAACCCTCAATCCTTAAACCTTCTACCCTCTACCCTCAACCCAATAATCTCAAACCTCAACCCTAATCCCTAAACCTTATACCCTAAACCCAATACCCTAAACCACCAACCCTATACCCTCAAATATCTACCCTCAACCCTAATCCCTCAACCCTCAACCCTCTACCCTCAACCCTCAACCCCTATACTTTCTACCATATACATCGGACCCTCAACCCTAATCCATCAACCCTAAACCCTCAACCCTCTACCCTCAACCTTAAACTCTCAACCCTCAACCCTTAAACCCTAAACCCTTAAACCATCTACCCTCTACCCTATACATTAAATCCTCACACTCAATTCTCAACCCTTAATCCCTCAACCGTCAATCCTTAAACCCTAAACCCTCTACCCTATACATTGGACCCTCAACCCTAATCCTTCAACTATATAACCTCAAACGTATACCCTAAACCTTCTACCCTCAACCCTAAACCCTTAAAACTTCTACCCTCTACCCAATACCCTCTACCCTTAACCCTAATCCCTCAACCATATACCCTTAATTCTCAGCCCTCTACACTATACATTGGATCCTCAACCATCATCTATCTTCGTACCTCACTCCTCTTCTCTCCATATTGTTGGGCCTATAACACACATGCCCCATTCAGAATGAGGACCCTCTCTCCTTTCTCCTTCACCAGGTCACTTTTTGCATTTGCCTCATTATACGTGCCCCTAGTTTTGAGCTTCAAGTGGTTAGGATCCCTAAAGTCATCATTCTCAGTCGACCAGAATTCACCACCCTAAAATTTTCTAAGTCTTTGGCCTTTGCGGGGTTTCCCATGTAGACTTCCCTTAGCCTTTTGCTCTAGTGTCCTCTAGCTACAGCTGCGGGCTTCCACTTGTGTGGCATTGTCTTCTGATAATTGTTTAAAATTTGGATGACTAGGGACATCTGCCTGCTTGATGGGTCTCATGCCCTTCCCTACCGTCATCCTTCAATCATTCACTGACGGTGAAGCCTTAAGGTCTTTCCACCTTGTGGGCTCCGCCCTTCCCATTGGACTTCATGCCCAGCTAACCCATCATCCACCATACTCAGATTTAATGTAGATAATTAATGAACTTTTTCCTATAAATAGCCCTCTAACTTGTCATTTTCATCAACCAAGTTTTCAATGATTAGATTGTAAAATGGTGATCGAACATCCTATGCCTACATTTAAATTGCTCGACCTAGTATCCAAATCATCATCAAACTTCTGTGTAACTTCCAGGTAAGTCCACCACTGGATTTTCAAAAGACATCTTTTATGAGTAAGGGTTTTAAATGAATTAAAAAATCATAAAGAAAACCCTAGAACTACATTTAGTGACTATCTTGGCTAGTAACTCCACACCAAAAATCACTCCAAACTTCGTTAGAACATTCAAACAACACCCTTTGAAACAATGTGGAATCTTGCCCCACCATGGTTGTTCTTTGTAAAACATCAACTCCTCTCTGGCCCACATCCCCCTCATCCCCATCCCTATGAAAACACAAACTTCCAAACTTCAAATAGAAACCCAATTCTTTGACTCCTTGTAGGTCTGTTCTTATGGGTCACTGCTCATGGGCGGTTGTGTCATTAACGTCATTAGAAAACAACCATTCTTTCCCTACATTTTGTATCTTAGATACCGCCAAAATTACCTTTGACCAATGTGCAAATGTTTAAGTCATTCCACATGGGTCATCTCTTACGGGCCACCACATGCAGCGGCTACCATCTCGCAACCGCTCTCAAATGGCTTGCCTTGCATCCCACATCACGAGTCCCTCTAGAGCCACTTCTGTTGGGTGATCAAATCATACCAAGTCCTAGCATGTGAAACATTCCTTGTGGGTTGTTGCTCGCGGCTCGCCTACTCGTGGATTCCATTCTATAGCGTCCAAGCCAAAGCTCCTCCTTACATCATGGATCCCACTTCCTTGTTAGTCATTCCCAGATTTTGTTGAGTGAAAATAAACCAATTCATGCCTTGTGGGTTGTCCCCTACGAGCTGGTGGTCGCTCTTCACTGTCATTTTAAATTCTAATCACTAAAGGGTCCGTCTATGGACCGCCCTGCCTCCTTTGTCATGCCAAATGAGTGAAGGGCCTTGTGTGCCCATGTTGTGAGCTCTACTTGGGTCACTTCCCTCCTACACCCTCATGAAATGAAAACCAAAGTTTATGTGCCCTACAGACCTTTCCTTGTAGGTTGTTGTCTATGGCCTTCCTTCACCTGATTGTCAATTGGAAACAGTCGCACCTTCTCCTATGCCTGTGATGTGGAATCTATGCCCTCCCCTACCTTCTAAACTTATCTAAGGAAAAAAGACTAAGAGAAAATGTTAGACGAGTTTGTCTTTGTGGACCACCACATGTGGATCGTCGTCTCATCACCGTCATTCCTAAATGGACTTTACATGTTGGCTTTCTTCTAGTTCCTACTTGCATGCCTCAAAATTCTTACAAACTCTCCATATAAGGCTACATGATTGCATAGGGCCCCTCTACAATAACCTCTCTTGGTTTTTGTTATCTTAGAGTCATTTTCCTGTGGTGTACAATTTTCACTTGATGGAAAGTGTTAAATGCAAGCAGTGTAAATTTGTAAAGTTGAGCAAATTTCATTTTGCAACTCGTGTGAGCAAATGGACTATTCCAATGCATCTAGATGGGTATTTTTACACTATACATGGTCCTCTTTCACACCCAAACATGCTGAATCAGTCCAAGCTACATTCAACCAACTTGATCTCTTAAGAGTCCAAAGTGCAAAATGGTTGCAATCTTTGACGGGCTATTACTGAGAAATTGTGACAATTACAAACTCTTTGTCTAAGGCTACTAGATTGCATTGGGACCCTCTATAATAATTTCTCTCAGTTTTTGTTTTCTTGGAGTCATTTTCTCATGGTATCTAGTTTTCACTTGATCAAAAAAGTGTCAAATGCAAGCAGTGTAAAGTTGCAAAGTGGTGCAACATTTATTTTGTAACTCATGTGACCAAATGAACTATTTCAACACATTCATATGGGAAAATTTAAGCTAGTAATTGTCCTCTTTCACACCCAAACACGTCGAATCATTCCGATCAATGTTCAATTGGCTTGATCCCTTAAGAGCCCAAAGTGCAAAATGGTTGCAATATTTGACATGCTATTACTCAGAAACCGTGATGGTTACAAAATCTTTTTCTAAGGCTACAATATTGCGTTGGGCCTCTCTACAATAACCTCTCTCATTTTTTCCTATCTCAGTGGTGTTTTCCCATGGTGATGAATTTTTAGTTGAGGAAAAATTTGTCAAATGCAAGCAATGTAAAGTTGCAAAGTGGTGCAACTTTAGTTCTGCAACTTGTGTGACCAAACAAACTATTCCAACATGTCTAGATGGGTGTTTTTACACTATACATGGTCCTCTTTCACACACAAACATGCTGAATAAGTTTGAGCTATGTTCATGCGGTGTAATCCCTTTAGAGTCCAAATTGTAAAAGGGCAAGAATATTTGGTGGGTTGTTACTCGAAAACTATGATGCTTACAAAATATTCGTCTGAGGCTACAAGATCGCGTTGGGCCCCTCTACAATAACATATCTCAATTTTTTCTATCTTAGAGTTTTTTTCCTATGGTGAATACTTTTCAGTTGAGGGAAAAGTTGTCAAATACAAGTAGTGCAAAGTTGCAAAGTCGTGCAACTTTCATTCTACAACTCGTATGACCAAACAGATTGTTCCAACACATCCAAATGGGTATGTTTACACTAGGAATGGTCCTCTTTTGCATCCAAACATGTTAAATCACTATGAGCTATGTTTAACCAACTCAGACATCTAAAAAGAAATTGAATCTTAGTGGGTTCCCACCAAAAACTAGAGCTTATTTTAGAGTACCACAAGCAGAGGTGAGGACCTAGAATAGGAGAAGGAAAAAATTGAAAGGAGTGATGATCCACCTATGAAAATGGGATAAAAAAAATAGAAAACAGAATAGCAAAGTAGACAAGATCCATTAGAGGTTTGTATAGAGAAGGTACAATAGGTTACACTATAAATATCTATCTTCCCTCTCCTCCTAGATTTATCCCTTTTAAATTATTCCTTGGATTCCATAGTGAATTAGCACATAAGTAAATAATACATCGTTGGTGAATCTTTTTTGGAAATATTGAAGTTGTTTAGCATCAATCAATAAATATTCAAGACGAATCATTAAGGATAGAAAAAAGCAATACTAGGGCTAACCAATTAATAAGTATACATTTGAAGAAGCCAAGCATACATGTGAATAAGTGAAGCACAATTACTCAAATACACATAAGAATTGAAGTATACACATGAATACATAGTATACGCATTAATACAAATAATATGCATGAATACAAGGTATACACATGAAAACATGTAAGTCACAAAGTTTACATTGGTCCATACGCGTAACTCACAAAGTATACACATAAGTTGTAAAGTATACACTTGAATACATGTAACTCATATCTATTGAACTGTGGATTTATAATGCAAATATGGACAAGATCAATAAAAAAATATTTGTATTAACCAAATAGCCATGTAGGCATACATCAATATATGTCGATATAAGTGTAAAATATATACAAAATAGCCATATAGTATTACAAGAATTCCATATAGGCATACAACAAAGGGCCCTAGAATCAAAACTCGTTGCCCTTCATGCTCTCGAAATAAACTCTTTCCCTTAGCTTGTTGGGTAGACGGTGATAAGTGTCACTCATTTATTGTAAGGTCGAGGAGTGCTCCTAGTGCTCCTCCTAGGGTTTAGTTCTTAGTCAATCCTTATTTGTTACAATAACAATAACAATTAAAGAAATTACCTTATAAAATGATATATTTAACAAAATAATCACTTATTTCCATCTGGAAATCATTCTCATCAAGAAAAATATTTGCATTCCCATGTTGTGGCATGTTGAAGCCCTATAGAAACTATCCAAAGAGAAATTAAACTATGAATCAATAATGGTTTGATTTTTCACTAACTAATGGATATACCAACGAAAGTATTAAATTAAAATTTAGTAATATGCAACATACCCCCATGAGAGGCATCAAGGATTCTATTGAAGTATAAAATACAAGCTCCATTACGCTCTAAACATCTAGAGATGTTTCCACTTGCAACATCTAAAAATAAAACAAAAAATTATTCAATCACATAAACTACCATAATGATGCACATCATGGCATATAATGTATCAGATAAGGAACAAAATTTTGAGAACTTATAGAACTATATATTTCTTAAAATCATGCTTACTATTTTCCCTATCCATACCTTGTTGGAAAGCACCTTGTTTAGGCTTTTAGCCATAGCAGCAAGTGTACTGTTTGATAAAATTCTTTAGTAGACATGTATGGAAAATGTGGTAGCATAGAAAAGGCAATGAGTTATTTGAAAAAATGCCTCAAAGAAATGTGGTCTCATGGTGATGGAATTCCATTCCATCACCATGAGACCACATTTCTTTGAGGCATTTTTTCAAACTACTCACTGCCTTGTCTATGCTATTGCTTACTGTAGACATTGAAAATGTCATAATCGATATCATACACTCAAAGCAGGTTTATTAACATCATTTCCCCTTTAATTTATGTTTTTTTTCACTTCATTAATTAAATTAGCCTAGCTATTTAATTAATTGAATCATTTTCATCTATTGGCCTAATTAATTTAATCAGGTTAATTCATCCCCTTTCTGGCTAACATTTCATCTCATTAAATTAAATAAATCAAAATGTAAATAATTTAATTCCCTAAGTCATCTTATTTAATTAAATGACCCTAAGTTATTTAATTAAATATCATTTCACATCTTCCCCATTTATTAAATCACTTAATTTAATAAATATCTCTTTAAATTCTTCCATTCCCCTAAATTGCATGATTAAATCTTGTTTAATTAACAATTAATCTAACTTTCCTATAAGAAAAAGGAATATTCCCATGGAATATTCCTTATCCTTGTTTTTGCACAATTAAAACTTTATTTTAATTTGTAAAATTGTCTTTTTACCCACCCAAAGGAATATGCTTATTCCTCCATCATTTGAAAAAGGGATATTTTCAGTTGGCTTCTTAAGCAAGTTTTAACCTTCAACCTGTTGAACAAGTCAC